>LOEQ01004902.1:101980-114902 GCA_001685075.1 Bramus lutescens | reverse complement strand
ATGGTGTCTTCAGCATCTGATATTCTTTCTTCAATCTCTTGTATTCTGTTGGTTCTTCTTGTCTCTGAAGTCTCTGTTCATTTACCTAGATTTTCCATACCCAGCCGGGCCTCCATTTGTGTTTTGTTCATTGCCTCCATTTCAGTTTTCCAGTCTTGAAGTGTTTCCATTATCTATTTAATTGTTTTTTTTTCTTTGTTTCCTAGGGTATCTTTTACGGATTTACTCATTTCTTCAAACTTTTTGTTATTCTTCTTATCCATTTCTTTAAGGGAGTTTTTCATATCCTCTTTAAAGGCTTCTATTGCTTTGGTACCTGCCCATCTCTGCCTACAAATGCTCTCCAACAGTTCTTCTTGTACAGGATCAGGGCCCCTTGCTGGTCAGAGACCTCTCAAATGGATCTTCTGGTACAGGATCATGGCCCCTTTCTGGCCAGGGCTGTCACAGACAAAGCAGAGAAAAGGCCTACCTTGCTGCTGGCAGACTATTGAAGCAAAGGAACTCCTGCCTGGTTGAACTCACCAATCAGTCCCGGCGCCCAAATAGGCTGAGCTGGGATATCTATGGCCCCGAAGAAAGGAAGGGAGGAGGTTCCTGAATGCAAGCTGGGATGGGGTAGGAAGCTAGGGGCAGTAGCCAGGGTTAGGAGCCCCTGCAGTATGAGCAGGAAGTTTAGGGTCTTAGGGGATGTCTTTGCTCCATTTCCATGGGTCAGGAACACACTCACCCCTTCAATGGATCTTCTGGTACAGCATCAGCACCCCCCCAAAAAAAGACTGTTAGTTACTAGTTTGGTTTCTCTGAAACCTTGACACAGGGGAGAAGATGCACTGGACCATGGGATGAGTTATCCGAGTTATAGGTGATGTAACTACATGTCCGGTTTTGTCCTGACGAGTCACGGTTTGCATCTATCACCATAGATTATCTGATCTTCCCATTTTTAGTCTTATAAATGTCAGATCAGACAGTAAATCACATGGACACTCTAGTTTGGGAGGAGTTTTATAGCAACAAATCTGTTTGCACGTTCTTTGTGCTTCTCTGTTACAAGTTTAGTTAGATGCAGTCTGTCCCTGAAACCTTGATAAGAATACAATAAACTGACAGATTAATTTTCTAGCCATGCATTACTAACAGACATCACCTTAGGAGATCCCACCCAAATGATGCCATCCTGAAAAATCCTGTTTAATATTTTCATACACACTCTAACTCATTTCTTTAGTTTCTGTATATGGAATAGAGAGAAGTTTGCTCATAGATTTTTCTGCTAGGCTCTGCTTCAGTTCCTTCTTTTGAATTGCCACAAGGGATTAAAATTTTGACATGTGGTGTTCCTAAAACTAATGGCAACCCTTGGAAGAGGCTTCAGGATGTTTGTGATTACTGAAAAGAAGATACCCTAAAGTTGTTTCATGATGCTGAGAGAGGAAAGACTAAGAATTTCAAGTCAAAGAACTACCTTCTAGCTGATGGTAATCAGTGAGGCTAGAATATTCCATTGGGAGAAAAATATCTAACAAACAAGAACGATGTTAATACCCTAAAAATAGTGATCCATCTTTAGCACCTTGACTGTGTAAGATATATATGGCTGTTCTGTTCATTCTGAACACTCCCTTGATCAAATTCATAAGGANATAGATTTTTCTGCTAGGCTCTGCTTCAGTTCCTTCTTTTGAATTGCCACAAGGGATTAAAATTTTGACATGTGGTGTTCCTAAAACTAATGGCAACCCTTGGAAGAGGCTTCAGGATGTTTGTGATTACTGAAAAGAAGATACCCTAAAGTTGTTTCATGATGCTGAGAGAGGAAAGACTAAGAATTTCAAGTCAAAGAACTACCTTCTAGCTGATGGTAATCAGTGAGGCTAGAATATTCCATTGGGAGAAAAATAYCTAACAAACAAGAACRATGTTAATAYCCTAAAAATAGTGATCCATCTTTAGCACCTTGACTGTGTAAGRTATATATGGCTGTTCTGTTCATTCTGAACACTCCCTTGATCAAATTCATAAGGACCTATGTTTGCAGCAAATTACAAGGGCAAACAAAAAATTGGAACCTGACAGGCATGTGACATTTGTCCTCTTTGCCATTAATGGTTATTACATGTTTTTCTTTGATCAATAACTGAATATTATATTCATAGGTGGATGTTTTCTTGATAGAGTTGTCACAAATATTCATACACAGAATAACATAAGACCTAGTTCTTCAGTTATGTGATCTGCAGAGTTCAAGTTCATTGCTGCAGTGGCAACTTTTTAAGAATTTCACTGTGACTATTCTCTGGAGATAAGAAAGAGATAAAAATGAATGAGACATTATATCATATCTTAGGAAGTGAAACTGTCTCAACAAATTCCAAACATAAGGTCTTAACCACTAGCAGACCCAGAATGTTTCTGGATGTGAAAGTTGGAATTCTAATGAAGAAATTATGGTTTTAGGAATAGGCCCTACTCCAGCCTAAGTGTTGTTCTTATATAGAGAGGGAGACACCAGACATGAGTGCACAATGAAAACTGTAAGAGAGGAAATATGAGAAAGTGGCCACCTCTAAGTCAAGGAGAAAAGAAACAGGGAAAACTAATGACACTGAGCATATAGATGTCAAAAGTATAGCCTTCAAAACTCCAAAAAAAATTTCTGTTGTTTCAGCCTCTCAGTTGTTGTTGGTAGCCTAAGCAAACTAATACAGTGCAAGAATATAATCATTGAGTCATATGGTGAGTCTATGCTTGCATTTTTATAGAGCTGCCAAACTGTTCCCAGTAGATACAGATCTTTATATCCCATCATCAATCCAAAGGAGCCTCTCCTCTTCAAGTCCTTAGAACATTTGTTTTCACTCTGTTGTTGTTATAGATATCATAGGTCTACATGTTTTATCTTATGTTGGTTGTAATGTTTTATTAAGTTTACAGCATCTGATATTCACAGACTGTCTCAAGTACTAATGAATTCGGACCCTGCTTAGCTTCTGAGATGAGGCATGTTAAGGGTGGTATGGTCTTAGTAGACCCAGTAGTTGTAATTTACCACTTCTAGACAGCGAGTAACATTGTACTGCTTTTCATATATGTATTGGTCATTTTTGTAACTTCTTAGGAGAACATTTATTCAAGCTGTTTGTTGGCTTTCAATGTTGGTCTGATTTTTCTTTTGTTCAGTTATGAGAACTCTTTATCTGCATGCTAATCTGTGTGAGATGTACAACTTGCATATATTTCCACCCATTTTGTGAGTAATCGTTTTCACTTTTAAAGAGTATGTATTGATGCACAAACTTTAGTTTTATTTTGATGAACTTCAAGTTTTCAATTTCCTTTTACTTCTGTCCCTTTGATGTATTTTTTTAAAAAAATCATTGACTAGTCCAATTTCAGAAGAGTTGCAGTTGCTTTATTTTAGTAGCTGTGAGGTTTTTAGCTCTTATAGTTGAACATTTGATATTTCTGTCAAGTGTGAATGGGTGTGGATACTGGGGGTTGAATCCAAGATCTCTTGCATCTTCCCTAGACAAGTGCTCTACCACTGAATGACCTGCTCAGTTTCCAACCATTTGAGTTAACATTTACATATTATGTGGCCTTGAGATCTAAGTTTATTCCTTTGCATGTGGATATAAAGTTGTCCAACTTTCATTTATTAAAACTATTGTTATTCCTCATTAAATAACATTGACATATTGACAAAAAATAAAAAAATAAAAATCTCAGACTCATGGCAAACACAAGCAATTGCCATTTGTATCCTGATTTTGAATGTGGTGATTCATCCATTGCTCCGCTCAGTGTTTCAAATGTTATAACAAATAATGAACTGAATGGGTCCCCAAAATCTGCTTCTTTTCTTCCCAGTACCAGGGGAGTGACTTTCCCTCCAGCAAGACCTAAGGAGGGAATCTGTTAGGGAAAAGCTGTTTTGTTATTAACATGCTTCTAAAAGTTTTCATCACCCCCACACAACACATGAGGTCGAAGAAGTTAAATTCAGCAATATGCATTACTTAGAAATTATTATTTATAAAACTGGATCCCAAATCATCAAAAATAAATACTTAATAGCAGTTTCATGACTAGCCCTGCCACCAAGTCACAAACCAGTGGGTATATAAAGAAAAAAATTTAAATCTTTCAGCTTTCTCATCAACATCAGGTAGATTCAACTATTATATCTTCTCTTACCTCCTGCTGTACTCAGTCTTTTTAACTCAAATGATTGCAGAAAGTGGAGGCTGTATTACTGAAGTCAACATGTTTGCTAACATTAGTTTGACTTTCTGATCAAAGTCTTGGGAACTAAAGGGTTACTTTAGTTTCAAGTTCAGGACCAGAGGTTAAATATTTTCAGATTTGATTAATTGGGTAAACCTTTATTCATACTCTCCTCAGTATCTCAGAAAACTATGCTTTCTTTAACTCTTTTAGAAAGCAAAGCCACCTAACATATGGTGTGTGGACAAAGAGCCTCTTGAGAATGAAGAGGTTAATAATACTTGAGATAGCACAGGTTCTTTTCAGAGAGTTTTTAATTGGACCCTAGGTAATTAGGCCTGGGAGAGGCTTTAAAATCTGCTGTCATGATTTGGGGAAATGATTTAAGCTTCAGGCAAGAGCAAGGTCTTGTGAATGATGTCGCTGATTGAGACAGTATGAGATGCCAACTCTGTCTACTTTGCTTTGTGCTTTGGGCTGGCACCTTTCAGAGAGGTGACAGAGTGAGCCATGACATCTGTCTGTGCTCAAGACTTTTAAATAGTAATTTATCTATGCAAATAGGAGGACAGTAAATATGAACTATCCTTAGTACATATTTTCATCACACTTAGAAATGTAACCAAATTAAATATGACTTACAGTTTAAAAATTAACTGAAAATTTGTTTCAATATCACACAACCCTAAAATTTCCTTTCACAGTCTCCATTGATCAGAAAACCACTTATGAAAGGAAAACACACAATATACTTGCTCCCCTGAGCAGTGAAATTAGTAAGTTAACTTGTTTTCTTACAGGTGTTTTTTTTTTAATTTTCTGAGATGAGAATGCGTTGGTTCCATTCAGAAAGCTAAATTCAAAGAAGAAGAATATCTTTAAAGTATACATTGCATAGTTCTTCCTATTAGTTTCTCATAAAAAATTATTAATCATAATCCAACATATTAAATCAATATACTCATGTTTTAGGTCTGATGATGATACAAAGTCCAAAATGTAGTGCTAGAGTCTTTTTTGGGAGACTCAAAATGAGAATTTCTGTCCTTTTCTATTTAAACTCTTTAGTTACACATCTTATTCTCAGCCTCGGGGAGCTTTCACAGTGTGTGTGTGTGTGTGTGTGTGTGTGTCTGTGTCTGTGTGTCTGTGTGTGTCTGTGGGGGGGCACTGAAATAAACCTTCAGACTAATATATAAGTAAAATCTCTGGAGGTTACTTAATGTTAGAAACAAAATGTTCAGAGTTCAAAACATAATAACAGAGTCAAATGACAGGTGGAATAATGTAGATATGATGGACGCTCTCTCTAAAGAGTGAAGGTTGGCATAGACCAAGATGGAAGAAAAAGGTAGGAAAAATCAAGTCAGTTTGTGGTACTGTGAACATAGATTGTATTGAGCCACATACACCTGCAGGAGAGTTCTATTTACACCAGACCTAGTTGTTGGCAAAAAGTCACTGGGAACATGGGAGAGATAGCATCCATTGTAAGGAAGGGGGTGTGACCCTTATTTTGAATATCAAGAAGATAAATTATAAAAATCATCTTCCTATAATACCCATAGATATGTATAATACTTCACTGTACCTGGATTTAGTTTTTTTTTGTATTTCTGTATACTGTAAGCCAAAGATATTTAACATTAATATGTTGGTTTACATAGACCGTGTCTTCTTAAGTGTGTATAAATGTGTATGTTTATGTATGTACTTATATGTGTTTGGGTGTATTTGTGAATTCATCTGTGTATATGACTGCATGCTTTATGTGTATATATGTACAATTATATGTAAGTGCATGTATATGTCAATATGTCTATGAGTGTATGCATATGTATATATGTGGGGTATCTATCAAAGGTGGGCCCAGTAGGTTGTTCATTTTAGGAATAATCAAAGTGACCGACAGAATACTGAAAAAAATTACAGTGTAAATGTACCCTGGCCATCTATGCCTGTGTTATTATCATGTCTGCAACAAGGCTTGCATTCCTAATGGAAGAACTGCAGCAGCTGCTGCTGCTCAGACACAGATGTGTGGTCCACAGTGAAATGTCTCAGTGCTAGAAAACTGGCTAACGTTGCTGACCTCAATATGGCTGGCTTCTATTCAATACCTGGGAAAACATTATAGATCATTCTTATTTGATCATAGCGAGGCTGCTCAGCCCTGTTTTATAATGGTCATAAGTAAAACAAAATAACCAATTTTGCCTGAATGAAATATAATCAATAATTCTGCTTTGTAATATGTGTCTTAGGAAGAACATTCAAAAATTTGCCTCTCTGAAGGTCAGGTGTAAATCACTCTGAGACAGATTATTTTTTCCAAATCAGAATAAAATGGACCAAATTTGTGATCTAGATTCAGTGTGTGCTTAACAAGCACAAGGGATTCATCTTGAGGTCAGTTTTACAGATGATTTTGGTGGTCATACATTCTCATGCTCCTTAGAACAACACAATCTGATTGTTTTTGTGAGCAAGCATAATATAAAATGAGATTTATCTGTGCTCCTGCAGTATCTATTAGCACTATGGAGATGGAGGGTAGGTGAGCTCCCTGCTTCTGCAGTAAGACAATCACTCATAGCATTCTGATACTGAGGATCAAGGCAGTCATAACATCAGAGCTCTTAAAGTCATCTCTGGGGGGCTGACAATCTCAAAACCTCCAAGTTCATGGCAATGATTATCAAGGAAAAGAGGACTATTTCTCTTGTAGATGTTTTTAAATTCCTTTGTGAAATTGTTTTTGAACAATGTGAACAATATATGTAATTGAATATGAAGATTTATCAAGTAACAAATAAGTAGAAATAGTTGTCATGAATATTAAGATCTTGAAGTATATTTTCACTTTTAGTGATGTGGTAAAAACTGAAATTTCAAGAATCTTCATTTTTTCCTTTAAAGCAATTAGAAATTTTGGAGAAAGTTTGTGTATTGTATCAATCAACAAAATCATTGCCAATAAATTATAATTTAATTCATTTAATTCTGTTTAGTTCTCCAGAGATTTTGTTGTCCCTTTTTCCCACTCAGGAGGCTAGGAACAAAGGAAGGAAAATACAGGAGGGAGTTAGCAAGATAGACTCTCACAGACACATACTTTCAGACCAATTTCCTCCAACAAGACCCACCTCCTATGCGTCACCCCTTGCCAGTAATACTTATTAGAAATCCTTCAGACAGAGCTCACATGGGCTCACAGAGAAGTAGCAAGCAGCAGGCCTGAAAGTATCTGCACCAGGTCCTCTGTTTATGTGTGTCTATTAGTTAGGTGTTTTCCTGGGACTCCTAAGAGTGTGCAGAGCTGTGTGTCTCTGTCTGTTTTGCCTGCTCTTAGGGCTTGTTTCCTCCTAATGGTAGCCTCGTCCAGCCTCGATATGAAGACTTTGCCTTGCCTTATTGTATCTTGCTTTGTCCTGTTTGATTGTTGTCTTTGGAAGGCCTGCTCTGCTCTGAAATGACGTAGAGGAAGACTGGATCTGGGGGATGGTGAGGTGGGAGGGGTCGAGGGAGGGGAAACTGTGGTCTGGATACAAAGTATGAAAGACAAATCTATTTTCAACTTTAGAAAAAATAAAGAAAAAGAAAAAAAAGAAGGAAATCCTTAGAGAGTAAATCTTTTGACCAGGACCCTACTCATCACTTAGAAATTTACCTCTGACACACTAAGTGCTGACTTTCACTTATTTCCTACATATTACTGCTGCTTCTGCTTCCTCTTCCTCCTCCTCCTCCTCCTCCTCCTCCTCCTCCTCTTCTTCATAATATAATGGCAACATTTATCCCTCTCTTTCCTTCCTCCAAACCCTCCCGTATATACCTCCTTGCTCTCCTTCAAACTCAGGGTTTCTTTTTTCATTCATTTTTATTGCATGCACATATATATCTGTATATAGAGAGCCTGTTGAACCCATGTAATGTTTTGGTATGTATGTTTTTAGGACTGAGCATTTAGACTGCACATCCACTTTGCATTCTCGTCTCTGACCATGTCTCCTGCTCCCAGTTTCCCGCATTTGCCTGTAGGTTTTTGTTTTGGTTTGAGAACCCATGGGCTTTTCCCAATACACTTTGACATGTTCTAGTGCCATGAAAGCTAGGGTCCAGGGAGAAGGCTTTCAGGTCTGTTCCATCTCAGGGATCTCTGGGCTCTGTTTCTGAAGTACATAGTGTCTTCAGCTATAGGAACTTATGTTTTGCCTCTGAGGGATAACCAAGGGCAAGAGGAATAGGTTTTATGTTTTGGGAATCTCTTAGATAGTCCTAGTCAAAAACCCAAAAAAGGTTTCTTATATCTAGTACTGGGATTTTTGTTAGGTGGGCTTTGGCTCTTGAAAAGAGCAATGTCATCCCAAGTGAGAAAAATTCATTAAAATAGTATGCTTATTTACACACTGACTCAGAAGTATTATAGAATTTTTAAATTAAATAATTAATAGTATGATTCTCTGTGACCTTTCCATATATTCATATTGTTATTTTACCCATTTTCCTCCTTCAATTATATTTATCCTCTCCTTAAAGAGCCCTCCCTTTCAGATTTACACTACCAGATCATTTAAATCCTGCCTTCAACTTTACCTTCTTGTTTACTTGCCTAGCCTGTCAAGAGGAGCAGCCCCTTTCCCATTTCTCTGATAAGATTACTTGTACCATGCTATACCTATTGCTTTCCCCAATACACTAGTAATGGTCCTATTTTACTTTCCTGGTTTCTGTAGTTATTATATACTCACACCTGAAGATTTGGTGTTTAGAACCTATAATAAGAAAGAATGGGAGAAGTATGTCTTTTTTGGTCAGAGTTATCTCACTCAATATGATCTTTTCTAGTTTGCCCACTCAGCCTGCAAAGTTCATGATTTCATTTTGCTTTACAGATGAATGGTATTACATAGTGTATATGCACCTCATTCCATTATCCATTAATCAGTTGTAGTACCTTTAGTGTGTTTCCATTTCCTAGCTATTCTGAATAGAGACAAACATCTGTGGAGTATAATGTTGAGTCCTTTGGGCTTGTGCCAGGAAGAGATATATTTGGATCATATGGCTTAGTGTTAGCCTTTTGATAGTTCTCAGTGATGATTTGTACAGTGCCTGACCAGTTTGAAATCCTGTTAATGAGGATTCCTTTTAGTCACATCCTCTCTGGCATTTACTGTTAGTTATTCCATTGATCTGTGCCATTATGACTGTGTGGTAAGGGAAATTCTCAGATTGTTTTGATTTACATTTCACTAATTGCGAGGGGTGATGAATGTTTTTGGGGATATTTGTTAAGCATATTTTGCCTTTTGAGAACTCTTTATTCAGGTCTCAGATCCATTTCAGAATGGATCATTTGCTTTTTGAAATCTTTGGAAATTCTGGATTCCAATCTATCAGATGCACAGCTGGCAAAGATTTTCTCGTATTTTGTGGGTTTGCTTTTCACTGGGTTGATTGTTTCTTAAACTGTGCTGAAACATTTTAGTTTCGTGAAGGCCCATGAGTCTGCTGTTGGTCTTAATTCTTGGACAAGTGAAATCCTCTTTAGGAAGTCCTTTTCTACACCTAGATCATGTAGGGTACTGCCTATGTTTTCTTCTAGCAGTTTCAGTATTTTATGTTTAGAAATTGAATCCATTTTTAGATAGTTTTTGTACAAGGTGACAGTTAAAGTCCTAATTGCATTCTTGGGCTTGTGGACATCCAGTTCTCTTTCACTATTTGTTGAAAATGTTCCTTTGCTAATCCTATGATTTTGATGGCTTGGTCAAATATTAAGGGGCTAAAGTTTTATGTGCTTATTTTTGGGGAATTGATTTTGTTCCATCTCTCTACATGCCCATTATTTTGCCAATACCATATTGCTTTTATTACACTGGTTCTGTAATATAGCATAAGATCTGGAATAGAAATCTCTCTAGCTTTGTTATTTTTGCTCTGCATTGTTTCAGCTATGCAGGAAATTTCATGGTTCTATATGACTTTTTTAGTTTTTTTTCTCTTTCTATTTCTACAGAGAATGGCACTTGGTTTTGATTGGGACTGTACTGAATATGTAAACAGCCACTAGGCTAGACAGTAGCAGGACTTGGAAAGCCTAGGCATTCCCAGAGTGGGTGGTGTCAGGCACAAAGTGTCCTGTGAGAGGATTAAGGTATTGGGGCCTGGAGGAAGCTGAGAGGTTTGCTGTGCTGTAAGAGGAGATGTTGGAACCAGACCGGGGAACAGGATGTGGGACCCTGAAGAATCCTGGATGTAGGCTTCTATGCAGGCTCTTGTGGCCAGCCACTGTCTAGAAGTCCTAGGTTAGATACTGTATGGTTACAGGGGGAAAGTATCAGGTGGTAGGGTTATTTACCAGGCTAGATCCCAGAAAAGATGTAGGAAGTCTAGTTATGGAGTGGGCCCCACACCCTTGTTAAACCAGCTAATCTGGTGCTATGAGTCACAAGCATTGTCCAATAAAAGTACAGTTAATGGATCACTAGCCAGACTCATGGGCATAGTGAGAAACCCGATTTGTAGAGCTTTGGGAACACCTGTCTTTTGAATACTCAACACTGTAAAAATTTTGTGCAGCCATAACCTTTCTCCTTTCCATAGTGAGATTCATCCCAAAACATCCCACCAGTATATAGACCATTCTTTAAAAATGACAGTTTCTTACTGGCAACTAGATAACCTTCTCCCACACTGGTGTGAAAGCATTCACTCAGCCAAAACTTATTGATGGAATTTCTGACAATAAGGAATGAACCCCTGCTATGAACCACATGGGAACCTCAATAGAGACAGGCATGTCTGTTCTTACTGATAAACAGGTCTGAGTGTCTCTGAATTCTCTAGCAGCACACTCAGGAAGGTATAATCTACAGGCCTTTGCTCTACCATAACAAGCTATTAATAATCTGTACTTACCTTCATCTTTCATTTGACACAAGGTCTTAGCCTAGGAAATTAACTGTACCTTTACCCCTAAAATATACATGATAAAACCTTGGATCACTAAACCAACCCCAGAGAAAGAAATTCCTTTTCACCTGGGTGCCAGCATATATAGGGCCCCCACAGCACCCTGATGCTTAGCCCAGGGGCCAAGTGTCATCCTAATTCTTCTGATGTCTACAGGGAAGCTTCACAGCCATGCTCCTTCTGAGACATAAAGCACATACTTTGTTAGTCTCTTATCTATCTTTTTAACCCAAGAAATGCATGATTGGTATCAGTGTTATTTACCAGAGAATTGTTAGCTATGTCTGTGTGGGTATATAAACTGAAAATCTTGTGGGATTGAGATGAACACTGAAAGAAGAACATCAAAAGGGAACAACCAGGAATAGGGAAAAACATCAAAAGAGCATTGGAGAAAGCATAGGAAAAATGAATGAAACATGATAAAAAAAGACTAATGAGAGTTAATTTATTTATACTCAGACATTTTTAGTCAGGTTTTGCCTGCTATATTGGTCCTTCTGGCATCCCAACATAAACCTCAAAATTCTGGCAATAAAAATTAACCATCAAAGCTTGGTTAATTTATATTTCTATATTTATTTACTATGTGAGTATAATATTGAAGAAGTAACATTTTAAGCCAAAAATATTTTTAAAAAATAATGTGGCCACAGGCTGGGGCTTCTGAACAGTTATTAAAGGTGTTTCTCTGAGGAGGTTAAATATCTGTGGAGGTGTTATGTGGTGCGCGCTCATCACCTGCTGAGTTTTTTTTTTTATGGAAATATATGAGTGCTTGTTAAAAGTTCCTTTGTGGAAGGTGCTTCTCTCTAGAGAGTGTGCCTTGGTTAAAGTTGATCTATGGAAGTTGTTGCTCTATGTAAGGTATTTTTATGTGGAGGGTATTTGTTGCTCTGTGAAGGGTTTTGCTTGGTGGAATATGTTAGTCTGTGGAGGTTGCTGTCTTGTGGAGGATGTTCCTCTATGGTAAATGTTACTCTATGTAGTGTCTTCTAGGAAAGTGTTACTGTGTGTATGGTGTCCTCGGTGAAGGGTATTACTCTGTATAGGTGTCCTGTGTGCTGTGAGAAATGTGTTACTCTGTGTAGGAGTCCTGTGTGAAGGGTGTTGTTCTGTGTAGAAGTCCTGAGTGAAGGGTGTTTCTCTGTATATGTGTCTTGTGTGAAGGGTATTTCTCTGTGTAGGTATCCTGTGTGCTGTGTAAAGGGTGTTATTCTGTGTAGGCATCTTCTGTGAAGGGTGTTACTCTGTGTAGATGTCCTATATAAAGGGTGTTACTCTGTGTCAGTGTCCTGTTTGAAAGACGTTATTCTGTGTAGGTGTCCTGTGTGAAGGGTGTTGCTCTGTGTAGGTGTCTTGTGTGCTGTGTGAAGGATGTTACTCTGTGTAGGTGTCCTGTTGTATGAAGGGTGTTATTCTGTGTAGGTGTCCTATGTGAATGGTGTTACTGTGTGTAGGTGTCCTGTGTAAAGAGTGTTATTCTGTGTAAATGTCCTGTGTAAAGGGTGCTACTCTGTATAGGCATCCTCTTAGAAGGGTGTTGCTCTGTGTAGGTGTCTTGTTTAAAGGGTGTTGCTCTGTTTAGGTGTACTGTGTGAAGGGTGTTGCTCTGTGTAGGTGTCCTGTGTTGATGTAGGAGGGTTTTCTATCTATCTGTTGCTTTCATTGGTTAATTAATAAAGAAAACTGCTTGGCCTGATAGATCAGAACA
>LOEQ01004902.1:88559-100274 GCA_001685075.1 Bramus lutescens | reverse complement strand
ACTGTTTTTGCTATATGTAACTTTACTATGTTAAAGTTAAAGCCTTTCTTTTTTTGTTTAAACAGAAAAAGGGGAAATGATGCTTCTCCTACCCAAGACGGATGGTGGTTAGAAACTTCCCGGTAAGCCACCACTTCATGGTGGTACTAAGATTATCAGAAATGGGTTAATCAATTTGTGAGAGTTAGCAAAGAAGAGACTAGATATAATGGGCTAAGCAGTGCTTAAATGAATACAATTTGTGTGTTGTTATTTTGGGGTATAAGCTAGCCGTGTGGGAGCTGGGCCGGACAAAAAGCAGGCCCGTGCTCCCCAATCACTACACTGTGTGAAGGGTGTTGCTCTGTTTAGGTGTCCTGTGTGAAGGGTGTTGCTCTGCGTAGGTGTCCCATGTGAAGGGTGTTACTCTGTGTAGGTGTCCTGTGTGAAAGGTCTTGCTCTATGTAGGTATCCTTTGTGAAGGGTATTGCTCTTTGCTGTTTTTTATATCAGTCTTATCTCTTATAACCTGGTATTTTCCTCCTCTTGTTCACCTCAGTCACAGTCAGCTTGGGATATGGTGGAATATAAAACTGCCTTGGTTTCAATTTTAGTGAACAGAAATTGAAAAGAAAGGTAGTTAGTATTTTCCTCTTGTGTATATTATGAACACTAAATTAAAAGACAGAATCATATTCTAATCTGGACCAATTGCCTAACTCTACTTATATTAGACAAGCTAGTAATTTCATTTGCTTAAGTTTTATTTTTCTTTTCTTTTTTTTTTTTAGAAAACAAGTATCAACCTAGAAATTCTTTAAGGCTTCTTTATTAATCCTAATAAATTCCAGATTTCATTATATTGAACTAAGAAGCACTTTTCTTATTCCTGCCAGCATGGATCTTATTTCATAGAAATGGCTCAGAGCTGCAAACCCCTTCCTTACGCAACAGCTGAGTGAGTAACTGACCTCTATTTTGCACTCCTGTGTCTCTATAGTTGACTGGGTTGACTATTTGCAAGTCAATCTCTTAGAAATTAATCTTATCCTTTGTAGGTTGGCCATAGTTCAGTGGTTAAGGCAATTCAAATAACCTGACTGTGAAATGGCTACTCCCTGGTTCGGCATTCTTGCAATACCAGCCTTTGTTGTTTGATGCAGCTGATGCTTAACTTTAGAGAATTTTGGGCAGAAATTTACCTATTACCAGATGTCCATGTAGTCCATGTAGGCAGCAAGCAGCAATGACATTGTCTGAGCACTAGGATATGCTAAGAAGACCTGGTTATTATTCCCCTTTGCTGAAGCAACTGCACATAATCTCTTCTGGAAAAGTCAAACCAACATTTCATTATTATGAAAGCAACTTTAAACTTTAAATCTTTAAAACTCGAGGAAAATTCAATCAGATTTTCCATTCTTCAATGTCCATAATGTATTGCTGTTTAGGAATATANATATATATTTGTTTCCTTAAAGAAGGCTTAGGAGTTAACATAACAACAAAGGCTTAAAAATCAGAGTAAAGGAACAGTTAATCCATATGCAAACTTCATCATTTATTTTAATGTTATTTGGAGAGTTTTCAACATCAGTAGTGTTTTGATAAAACAGTTGTTCTGAAGAACCCAGTGAGGAACTGAACCACCAACCTGGCACTCCAGAGACTACTGGACAAGATTTTAAACAACAGTGTCATAACTTAGATTATTAGCACTGAGAGAACAAATTTTAGAGTGAATGTCCTCTAAAAATGTATGTTCTACTTTTCAAGAATCATTGGTTATATTTCTTTCCAGTAGTAACTTATTTATTTCTGATATCAAATTAAAAATATTTACCTATTAGTTACTTAGCTGGGTAGTTAAATAGTTGTGGCAAGATCTTATGTAGCCCAGACTAGCTTAGAACTCATTAGGTTGTGTGGAGGGTAACCTTAAACTATCTTCCTGCCTCTACTTCCAATTGCTGCTATTATAGGTTTATACAACCATGTCTGGCTTACATTTTCACATCAGACATGGTCTACCTTCCTTAGGTATGCATTAACTAATTTTGATTAAACAACAATTAACACAAAATGAACAAACCTGAGAAGAATCAGGTTTATACAACTGCCTAGTATGGCTCCAGGGTTATGTTCGTAAGTCTAGAAATTTATTTACTGTATCCAGAAAAACCAAATCTACAAAGCTGTAGATTGTCAGATAATAGGAAACATGGCAGTATGGAAACTGTGGAAAGGGCAACAACCAAGGAGTTTCTTTCACTAAACTTACCATTATGTCTTTTAAACCTTGAAATGAAGGTTTCTGTCAACCCTTTAAAATTATCTCCATTCTATAACAACTATATCTAGGGAGTTATAGAGTGAACCTTTCCCTTCTTCTCAATTAACTGCCCAGAGCATTAACAGGAGTACTCTAACATCTAACTGAATGACTACAAAAGAATTGATGAAACATAGCACTGAAGTGGTTTTCACTGCTTGAAAACCAAATTAAATTAAATTTAAAAATCACTCTTAACCAGTAGTTGGCATAAAGATACCAAACAACAAAATATTTGGGGCAGTGCCTCAATTTTGAAGTAAACTTCTTCAAACTGATGTTCACACGCAGCCTAGACTAAGCACTGAAAATGACATCAGGATCCATGGCTACAACTTGAAATGTGTTTGATGCCTTAGCATCATTCAATTCTGGGAGGAAAGAATGACAGGTAAATGGACCTGACAAAAATAAATTGTTGTGCTCATTCACTACAGGTCATATTTAGAAACAGAAAATAGCTATTCTTACTATATGAAAGCAGGCTTGTGTCTAAATGGAAACACATCAATTCTTCTGTGAAAAAGGACACACAATTTAATAAACTGCCAGGGTTTTTACTGAACACACCAAGCAAGAAAGCAAGCCTTGGCAACAGAGGCATACTTTGACTTATGACTCACATGGCTGATCTGTGGATTTTGAAAGATGGATTTATGTTTTTCGTTTCTGGATATCAGAAATAAAGCTAAGAGGTGTTCACCGTTCCAGTAGATGTTCAATATGATGTAGGTCACATGAGGCCATATTTTCAAATACTTCAGACCTCTAGAGAATTAGTATGCATCATGCATCATTTGCTTCTTATGTTTAACTAGCTATTGTTTGCCAGGAATCCCAGCACTGTAACCATGATATGATGAATTGTCACTGTGAGAATAAAATTTGCATCAACACACATACATAGTTTTTCTAAAGATGTTGCCATATAACACACAAAGGACAGCAGGGTTTCAAATTATATCCATCAGGAGTTGCTGTTTTAATTCATGAGGCAAAACCCTTGAGTGACTGTTCTGAAATTTAATTTGAGTAGTTGCTTTCACTTTGAGATAATATAGCCTTAGACAGAGGAAGAATTTTCTACAAATCCCACTGAATTGCAGTTGCCACTTACTGATACCTTCACACTCTGTCGTCCCTTTGAAGCACTGGATGACTCGTTTACCTGAGCTGAGCAGATAACTGTATGCTGAGTTTCAATGTCTAGAATATAGACTTTCAAAGAAATGACCAGCAATTGTACTTTATTTAATATTTATTTTTATAACCTTGAATATAGTGTGAATTATAGTAATTCACACTCACAATTGTTATTTTATTGTTATTTAAGTTTTTATTATCATTTGTTCCTATCCAATCTTGTTTTCTCCCTGGAAGGACAATATCCAAAGTTTTAAATTCTAAGCTGAATACCAAATCTTCAAACGTGTCTTTCTCTAGCAAAGAGAAGAAATACATGAGGGCATATGAGTGAATACGGGGACACAGAAAAAGGTGAGGGCATCAAGCACTGCTCAACTCCACCTACCCATGCACCTTCAATTTTGGTAGGAGAGAGTGAGTTTATCACTGATACCACCCATGAGGAGGAAAATATTTCTAATAACCCATAAAGATTAGTTCTTGAGTTATGACTCTCAGAGATGCTGGCAATCATATCACACAGTGGAAAGAATCACAACCAAAATGAAGAAGAATGGTTTGAGGCTTTCTAAAAGTTAAGAGCTGGAGGGATGGAGAAGGCCTACATGAATGGCTTTCTATACATCCTTATTCAAAGCAGAGACCAGAACAGTGGGTTGGCATGTCCAAAAAGTGAGGATACTTTGGAACTAAATCTTGAGTTATCAAAAGACAAACTATGTCATGTTATTTTTTCATCTGAATTTGTGTCAGAATCCCTGCCTTTGTCTCTCAAGTCCATACTTATATCTGCAGTCCTCTAAACACAGACAAGAACCTCATATTCTCAAACAGTATTAGAGATATCACTAGTCACAGTGAAGGGTGAAGATGTGGGTTTCAGGTTAGTGATCAAACTTCTGAATATTGTAACTTATTCCAGAATCAGAAGCAATAACCTTCTGTGACTCTCTATATCCCATTTTCTAATCTACTTGCCCCAAAACGGATCAAGGCATATTTCCTCTGTGTGGTAGATTAAATAGGAATGACCACTGTAAACTCATATATTTGAATGCTTAGTTACAAGGGAGTGACAGTATATGAGAGAATGAGAATGATTAGGAGGGATGGCCTTATTGAATGAAATGTGTCACTAAGGATGGGCTTTGAAGTTTCAAAAGCCCATGCCAGACTGAGTCTTTCTATTTCTGTAGCCTGTGGATAAGGACTTAGAATGCTCAGCTACTTCTCAAGCACCATGTCTGTTTATATGCTGCCATATTCCCCAGCATAATGATAATGAACTAACCTGTGGTGAGCTCACAAGAATTATACAGCAAATGTACAGCTGACAGATATATTGTATTAAACTACAGGAAGTGTACACATGCACATCTACTTGGACTAATCTGTTTTGGAAGAGTTATGAGCACACCTGTCCTTTGGATAAGTCACCGTCAATTCTGTAGAAATATTGTGAAATCATGGCATTTTCCACTTCTATTGTATCCCAGCAGTGTATAAACCTGACTTTTCCTGTAGGGAAACTGAATACCTCCCCCACACTATGAAGTCTTGTGTGAAAAGGATTCACTCAGTCAAGCCTTTGTTCTCATTGCCAAAATCCACAAAAATAGTCCCCAACAAACCTT
This sequence comes from Bramus lutescens, assembly GCA_001685075.1. Classification (NCBI taxonomy): domain Eukaryota; kingdom Metazoa; phylum Chordata; class Mammalia; order Rodentia; family Cricetidae; genus Bramus; species Bramus lutescens. The sequence continues at coordinate 95,183 of LOEQ01004902.1, read as the reverse complement.
CTTTATTGACAGTAGTCACTGATAAGAAAGGAGCTTCATATTGGATGATTCATTTACCTGGAGGCAACATGTCTGCTCCAACAGCAGACTCAGGAAGGTGTAATCTACTGACCCATTGTTCTAACTTAATTTTTACTAATATTCTGTATTTACTCTTCATCTTAGATTCAACTAATATAAGATCATAGCCTAGGAAATTAACTATCTTTCAGGAAAAAGGCCTGAGTTGCTAAAACTAGCTTCAGAGAGAAAAATTCTCATGTGGGCACCCTAATGGAATCAAAAGCAAGATTCCCAGAAGATATTACTTTTAACTCAACCAGCTAGATGCTAATACAAATCAAGCCCGCAGGTTAATATAGCTATGCTGTGTTCCCAGACACAGAGGAACTTCACAGCCACATCCCTCTGAGACATAAGGTGCCTCCTTACCAGATCCACCAATTTTTGTGACTCTGTGAAAATGCATGCTTGATACTATTGTTACCACCTATAGGATTGCTAACTTGTCTATATGCCTATATAAACTTAAAGTGTTATGGTGATCACCCCTTATGTCTTTATGCTTCTTTTCACTGCTTCTTTGTGCCAGGAAGAAAGCACATGTAGTGGTAACATAAGTGTGTTGTCTGAGGCTGCACATTCATTTCCCAACTGCCCACATCACCTCCCCTTTTCTGTTTAAATAAAAAGGAAGGTTTTAACTTTAACACAGTAAAATTACATATAACAAAACAGGTATCAAGGAAGAATTATAGTTACAATATTTATATCTACGTTATGTGTTATCATAACCAAGTAAAACTATAACTTTAACTATCTGTTCTTCAATTCTATCAAAGACTCCAGAAGAATGTAATGTTACCTAACTAAACAGGAAGTGCATTGTAAGCAACTTCTAAAACTCTAGAATTGAAAGGGACATCTTACTGCCTGGACAGTCACCCAAAGTTCTATTGTAACATTGTGGACACCCATCTTCAGCCTACAGACCCATAGTATCCAGTAGAAAGAATGAAGCAGTAAATTTCAAAAACAGTTCCACCTATATTGACAGTTTGGCCCCATGTTGAGCACAAATTTATTGACTGAGGCTGCTCGTCCATTTCCTGATCACCTTGACTCAAAATAATCACACAAACACTGTATTAATTAATTCACTGCTTGGCCTATTGCTTCTAGCTTCTTATTGGCTAGCTCTTATATCTTTGATTGACCCATTTCTGTTATTTTATATTTTACCACGAAGCTTATGGCCTTGAGGAATACATGGCATCTTGCGACTCTGCCTTATTTCTCCCTGCATTCAGTTTAGTTTTCCCCACCTAGCTCTACTCTGCCCTATCACAGTCAAAACAGCTATTTTATTTATTAACCAATAAAAGCAACACATATAGAGAAGGACTTCCCACATCATAAATGGGTTGATTTATTTCATCCTACTCCTCAGATCCCATTCTGAAACCAGTTTTTGGTTGTAGAAGTCCTGTTCTGAACCCTGAGGGAGTGCTGAGTCTGGTACTCAGTAGCTCCTCATACTAACCTCTCAAACTGTAAGCAAATCCTCAGTTAGATACTTTCTTTTATATGAACAGTTACAAAAGATATGAAAGATGCAATTTATTCAATATCATTCAAGTGAAGTGACATTTAAAAACTGCATGTTTTATTTTAATCACTATGGTAGATACTTGTGAGCACTTGAGAAAGGTCATGGTGTCTCTTTGCAGCAACAATAACTCTTTAGTTGTTTCCAGGAGCACAGTATTTCTGTGAGTGGCCTGACCATGCCAGTTGTAGAGAAATACAGACTTTAGGACTTTGAATTATAAAAGTCACTGGATCCTTTAAGCAGAGCCTATTGTGCCATTCTAGTGGGAACAAGGAAGACCATGCTGAGGGTGATTTGAACTATGGGTACTCAGCTCAAGAAGTTTCAGAGGGGAAGAATGTTAGTAACAGGTCTAGATATTATTCTTATGATATTTTGACTAACTAAGAATGTGGCTTTTTTTGCCCTGCCCTAAAATTATGCCTGAGGCAAAATTGAAGTGTTTTGCATTAATGATACTATCAGAGATTTCAAGACAGCCTGATATTGACACTGTCCTGTGGTTATTACTGGTCACTCATATTCAGATCTATAATAAAAAGGAGTAAGCCATTAGCTTCACTCCTCAATGACCTCTGCATTAGCTCCTGCCTCCAGGATTTTGCTCTGTTTGAGTTCCTCTCTCAGTTTCCTTCAATGATGACCTATGACATTGAAAGAAATCAACACTTTTCTCCCTATCGTGTATTTGGTCACGGTTTTCATCACAGCAACAATAACCCTAAGACCAGACGTTTGTCAGGGGTGTCCCTTCATGGAGACCTAGAAAGAGAGGTCATTGCATGAAGAAGCTAAGAAGGTGAAACCTGGATAATATTGGAAACCTCAGATCACTTGGAAGTTGGAGATGCCAGATTCATAGAACACCTGATGAGGATGCTGCAGGACAGACACGGAAACAGAACAAGGGAGAGAAGTATGTTAAAGTCAACTAAGCTGAAAGGACTTGGAGAGCTGCAGGACACTTTGACATCAGACATGGAGATGCAAAATTTGGCGTCTGTCCAGCTTATTTTCAGTCTTGCTTTGGTACATTATTTCCTCACTGTTCCTTCTTTTGGAATGGTAATGTATATACCATGCCATTGTGTAGTTTGATTTTACATGGGGTTAAAGTTAAGAGAGTTCTGTGATTCTCAGGGACATTGAACTTTGGACTTTTAGACACCAATGAGACTGTGGTAGACCATGAGAACATTTGAAGTTGGACTAAATGCATTTTCTCATTATTATATGGCTACAAGCCTATGGGGTCCAAGGAGTAGAATATGGTGGTTTAGATAAATGGCTCCCTATAGGCTCATATATTTGAATGTGTAGTCACCAGGGAGTGATACTATTAGAAAGAATTAGAATGATTAGGAGGTGTGACCTTAGAGGAAGTGTGTTGCTGAAAACGGATTTTAAAATTTTAAAAGCTTTGCCTTTCTTAAGTGCTCATGAATGTCTCTGAATACCATAATGTTTAAAACAGAGCAAAAACCCCCACCAACATAGTTTTTAAAATGTCATTTCATTTAAATGATATGGGAGAAATCATATCTAACAGCCCTCCTTCCTCTAACTGCTATATTGAGCCGAGAACCTCTAGCTTTGTTCCTTCTTTGTTCTATGCTTCTGAGCACTTTTTGGCGGATAGTATCAGGCCAACATACCCAGCCAGTGCCTGTGATGGATGCCCACAATACACCATGAAAGGTCACACAAATCACCATTGGCATGGTAAGAGCCAAGAGGATGTCTGTTCTCAGAGATTCTCCTATTACACAGAGAAAATACAAATGCCTTAGATTATATTGTTAAAGTATAGTATACAGCCAAATGAATGTGCTAGAAGGAAAATTCCAACATAAAGAGGTTAACCATACCCAAGAAAACAAAATAAATAGATAATAACCCCATACCAGCAAATTAAAAGAATAAACACACACACACACAAACACACACACACACATACACACACACACCATCACTGCCGCCACCACCACCATCACAACAGCAACAACAAAATATCCAGTAACACTGCTCAATGCTGTATCTCAACATCACTGGTCTTAATTCCCCCAAAAAAAGATATAGGTTAGCAGAATGGATGCAAGACAACCATCCATCATTCTTATATATCCAAGAATACATCTCAACATCAAGGATAGACATCGCCTCAGGATATAAGGATGGAAACAATATTCCAAGCGAATGGACCTAAGAAGCGAGTCAGCACAGCTGTTTTGATATCCAAAAATACAGATCTCAAACAAAAACTAATAAACAGAGCTAGGGAAGGATACTACATACCCATAAAAGGTGAAATTCACCAAGAAAACATTGCAATTCTGAACATTTATTTCCTAAACAGAAGGGAACCCAAGTTTATAAAAGAAACACTACTGAAGTTTAAATTACATACTGACTCTCACACATTGATCTTTGGGGACTTTAATATGTCACTTTTTCCAACAAGCATTTCACCCAGACAAAAACTAAACAGAGAAATGCTGGAACTAAATGCTATTTTAAATGAAGGGTCCTAACTAGATATTTACAGAACACATCTCACAAACACAAAAGAATATAACTTTTCATTGTTTCAAAAAACTTTCTCCATAGTAGATCACATATTCAGACACAAAAACATTCTCAACAGATACAGGAAATTAAAGTAACACCCTGTATCCTATCTGACCACAAATTAATGCTAGATTTCAACAACAATAGAAACAACAGAAAATTTACAAACTCATGGACACTGAACAATTCTCTACCAAATAAAAAATAGAACTAGACAGAAGTAAGGAAAGAAATAAAAGACTCTAATATTCAATGAAAATAAATACATAAAATATCCAAATTTATGGAACATAATGAAGTCTATTGTAGGAGGCAAGTTCACAGCACTGAGTGTCTACATACATATTGGAGAGATGTTAAATTAATAATTTAATAGCACACCTGAAAGCTCTAGAAAAAAGAAGATATACCCAAAGTGAGTAGACAACAAAAATAATCAAATTCTGTGTTGAAATCAATAAACAAACAAAAACACAATACAAAGAATCAAATCAATGAAACTAGAAGTTGGTTCTTTAAGAAAAAAATTACCAAGATTGACAAAACTTTATGCAAATTAAGTGAAAGGTAAAAAGAGAATACCCAAATTACCAAAGTTAGAAATGAAAAGGGGCCTGTAACAACAGACATCAAGGAAATACAGAGAATCATAAGGAAATAGGATAAAAATCTGTAGTCTACCAAATTGGAAAATCTGAAAGAAATGGATAATTTTCTGGGTGTATACCTCTTATCGAAATTAAATAAAGATTGGAGGAGCAATGTAAAAAGACCTATAATCTATCGTGAAATAGAAGCAGTATTTAAAAGTCTCCCATCCAAACCAAACAAAACAATAACAACAAACCAACAAAAACAAAACCCAGGAACAGATGAATTTAGCTCCAAATTCTACCAGATGTTCAAAGAAAAGTTAATGCCAATACTCCTCAAATTATTCCACAAAAAAACATAAAAGAACATTGCTTAATTCTGTTACAAGGCCGCAGTTATCTTGATACCCAAACCACATTAAAAACCTCAGAAAGAAAAAAAAATTACAGAGTAATTTACCTTATAGACAAATATAGAAACTTCTCAATGAAATACTTGCAAACAGAATAAAAAAGATGCAGGAATGGCTCAATTTACATATATCAATAAATGTAATCCACCATGTGAACAAACTGAAATATCGAAAGAGCCTGATCATCTCATCATATGCACAAAAGGCCTTTGATGAAATCCAATGCCTCTACATGATAAATGTCCTGGAGATATTAGGAATACAAGGACCATACCTCAACACAATAAAGGCAATTTAATGCAAACTCAAAATCAACATCAGCTTAAATGGAGAAAAGTTAAATGGTAGAACAATTTCACCAAAACAGGAACAAGACAGGTTGTCTTCCCTTTCTGTATCTATTCAATGTAGTAATTGAAATCTTAGCTGAAGACAACTGAAGGAGAACAAGTGGATACAAATAGGAAAGTAAAAAGTCAAAGTATCTTTATTGGAAGGTGAGATGACAGTATGCATAAGTGACCCTAAAAATTCCATAGGAAACTCATACAGCTGCTGAACACTCTCAGCAAAATTGCTGAATACCAAATTTACTCACAAATATCCATAGCCCTAGTATGTACAAACAACAAATAAACTAAGAAAGAAAAAATCAGGGAAACAACACCTTTTAGAGTAGCCCTAAATAATATAAATTATTTTGGGGGTATCCCCAAAAAAGCAAGTGAAAGACTTGTATGATAAAACTTTAAGACGTTGAAGAAAAAATTAAAAGATGGCAAGATCTCCCATACCATTGAATCAATATTTACAATGACTGTCTTAGTTAGGGTTTCTATTGCTGTGAAAAGACACCATGATCATAGCACCCTATAGGGAAAAACATATTTAATTAGGCCTGGCTTACAGTTTCAGAGATTTAATCCATTATCTTTATGGTGGCATGTAGGTAGACATGGTGCTGGATAAGGAACTGAGAGTTCTACATTTTGATCCATAGGCATCAGAAGCAACTGTGCACCACACTGTGCATAGTTTGACCATAGGGAACTTCAAGTTTACCACCACAGTGACATATTTTCTCCAACAAGGCCACAACTACTCCAACAAAGTCCCACTTCCTAATAGTGCCACTCCCTTTGAGGGACATTTTTACCAAACCCCATTATAGTGGTATATTATTTGTGTTTTAATACATAAAGCTTGCCTGAATATCAGTGCAAAGCAGTCACACTAGTTAGTCATACAGGCCAGGCAGTGTTGGCACACACCTTTAATCCCAGCTGCTACACTGGTTAGCCATAGGGGCCTGACAATGGTGGTGCAGGCAACGCTCGTGGTCCTGACTTCCTTACTCATGTTATCCCTCCTTCTGCTCCTCATATGGACCTTGGGAGCTCAGTTCAGTGCTCCAATATGGGTCTCTGTCTCTATCTCC
>LOEQ01004902.1:64483-75844 GCA_001685075.1 Bramus lutescens | reverse complement strand
ACCCAGTTCCATTGTCCTTGGCTTCTCAGTCAGCTCTCCTTGTCAGCCACGTTAGGAGAGTCTGGTTTGATCACATGCTCCATCAGTTCCAGTCCAGCTGGCCTTGGTGAGCTCCCATTAGATCAGCCCCATCATAGCCCCATCATCTCAGTGGGTGGGCGCACCCCTCGTGGTCCTGACTTCCTTACTTATGATCTCCCTTCTTCTGCTCCTCATTTGGACCTTAGGAGCTCAGTCCAGTGCTCCAATGTGGGTCTCTGTCTCTATCTCCATCCACTGCCAGCTGAAGGTTCAATGGTGATATGCAAGCATTTGATGCCTTGCTAAAATAAGATAATATAAATCTCATTCGCATAAAAGGAGCTGTAAGTGTAACAGAAATGAGCACTGTATATAATACCCAAAAGAAATTTAAACAACTCAAAAATGTTCATGCATAGTCACTACAATAAAGCCAAGAAAATATAAGTAGAAAGTTCTTAGATCATGAGAAACTATACAAGGAATTGCCCTGTCAGAACATTCCAGCAATGTAGCCTATCCAGTTTGTAAGATTTTCATTCCCACTGAGTGTTCATGCAGCTATCAAGAATGACTTTATAACTAGCTTACATTCTCTGCACCCTCTTACCAGCCAGCTTGCCCGCTCCCAAGAACTGTAAATGCCAATAAGCTTTCTTCACCAAATATTTCATAAATTTCTTCATATTAATAAGCCAAAGCCTCTCCCTTATTCTTCACACACAGCAGAGACTGCTCTTGCCCGTGAATATGTGTTCCAGACTGTGATTCAGCACTTTTGTGTATGCTGCAAATAGAACTTCCTTCATTGGAGATTCATCTCTCTCTTTAGTTAATGTTGTCTATTCATAGCAGGGAAGAAACTAAATGGACAGTAAGGAGGGATCTTTTAAACCATAGAGAATATCAGCCACAAAGTAAAAAGCTTTGCCTGTACTTGCATTCTCTCCTAATCTCATCTTTTCTAAATTTCTTGAAAATGCTGAAATGGGTCTAAAGTCCTAACAAATGCTTTGCTTAAGAGTCAGGCAATAAGTGGTTATTGTTGTGTCTGTCACTGAATAAGTCATTAACCACCTTAGTCCATGATTCTCCAATTATCTTTTAAGAAATGATGTGCAGGAAAAATCCAGCCAGAAGGTAAAACCTTAACTCTCTGACTGGTAAGAAATTGATCTCTTCCTTTGTTCTGAGTGATGCCTTAAAAAAAAAAAAGCCAAGTCAATTTAAGTGCTGAATTGAAAACCTGGAGATTCAAGTGCCAATAGACATATATTTGCCAAGAGAAAGTAAGAGAAAGCCAGTGGTAAAAACTGAATTAAAATTCCTTCAACAATTTTTTAACTGAAGCCAGAGTTCTTAATTTGCAGTGCTGCATAACCTAGCCTCACCCACGAATGTGAGGTTGCAGATTCTAAGGTGCAGAGTGGTCCCATTTAGGACACTCCCTCCTCATTTGCTATGGATTCCTGCTTATTTCTTAGAGCACACTGCAGATTGATCAATGCTAAGATTCAAGTCTTCTTATTATACTTCTTATTGGAGAAATAGTATTTGAAATACCATTAATGAAGTAAAATGTTTTTATCTCTGCATAAAGGAATCATAATGTTACCACAGTAATAACACAGCGCAGTCAAGGAGAATGGTCAATGGTGTGACTCGGTGGTACCTTGACATGTGAGAATTACTGGGTTCTATTTCCAGTGCCAGCTAAAAGAACAAAGATATGCCAAAAAAATCAACCAAGTCCTTTCATTGAGCTTTTGTTTATTTGGTACAGCATGCATGAAATAAGCAGCATGCTTGTCTTGTATTCACTTTTTTATATTTACAAAAGAAACTCGTAAAAAAATTAGAATCTGTATATAACAGTTTAACATAATGGATAAGATCAAACAAAATAAAGAGTCTGGAGGTAAATTAAGTGTTTGGCTTGATATAAAAGACAAATCAACAAAGGGCACAAACTGAAAACTGGCTCACCTAAAGGTCACACAAAGAAAATCAGTAGTGCAGTTCTCAGACGGGTGTGGCTCTCTACTGCCTACTAACACTAACTCCAACAGCTAATTGGAGGAAACTCAAGGCAATCCTTTGGTAAGACTGGTAAGAACATTTATTCCAGACACAAAAAGACTTAAGACTGTGGCACTGTCTTTAAATAGCGAGAAAATTGTTAGCATTTATTAAATGCTGTATACTGCTTTGCCATGCTACCTCAACAATAGTATTAAAAATGTATAGCATTAACAGTGCAGTACACAGAACTTTAGGACTTAATTCTATCATTAATCTGCACTATTTAAGAGAGAGAATTCAGGGGAAAGATGATAATGAACTTTCTCAGTGCTGAAATGATTGCCACAGTAAAGAGACATTAAAGTCATTCTAATTAACTTAGCAGACTAGAACACAAACTAAGAACAGCAGTTGTGTCTAGGCAGAATGCTAGTATATTGAAGGCAAATGCCTTGTCCTTTGAAATCCTCTAACATGCGATGTGTTATTTTGTCAAGATTGTTCAGGAGGGTGTAAATAGTGAATGAGAGGAGATGAGATGGTTGGAATGTCTGCGTCTGGTCTTTAATGGTTTTCTAACTTCTGCCCACATGGTAGTTTTCTGTGAGTCTAATGGAGTCTTGAGCATTTTGATGTGACATGAATCAGTCTATTGCCCAACGTGTGGTTTTTGGGTTCAGAGCAACAGACTCTTTAGTGTGCCTCCCTAAGTTCGAAGGAGGGATGCGAAGTGACATGAAACCACACATATTGTCTTTGGTGCAGGAACTCAGAGACACCTGACATCCAGCACAAAATAAAAGCATACCCTCTCAAATTTTGCTCTTAATCTACCATGAGAATTCAACCCTTTCCTATGAATGCTTGATGTTTTACATCATTCCTCCATTTCTCACAGTCTTATTTTGAATTAAATAGAAATACAACATTCCTAGCCTGGGGTCAGCTTGACAATGTCATGAGCAGGCTTTGGGCTCCAGAGAAGTTTGGTGTCAAGAGAAAAACAAAAACTTTCAAAGGAGAACAAAAGTAACATGCAGTTTCTGTACACTGAAACAGACTTTCTTTTGAGATTTTAGCTGTCGGGATGCTGTTATTAGGTGTGATTCATTTAACAATTATATCCTTAACACCACAGCCTCTGGTGACTACAAGTCAATATACATTAATAAGAAATTCTAACTTTACCTGAAATAACTGCTTCTCAGCAAAGACAAGCTCTCTTCTTCCATTTAGTTATTTATAAGAATTTGAATAACTTTCATGCACGTCTTCTCAGATGTTTTTCTTTGTGGTACTGCAGTCAGTCTATAGGGGCCCTTCCTTTTGCCCTACCTCCACTCTCTTGGACTCCACCTCTAGGTGCAGACCTAGCCTAGCTCTTTCCCACAAGCACTCCCAGACCTCATTTTAGTCTATCTCCATTCCTTCGTGTCAACTACTAATCTTCAGAAACATTTTCTACCAGGTGTCCCCAGTGGCAATAATAGACTGGACTCAGGTAGTTAGTTTCCACTATCCTTCCTATCTTCCATTATGATCTCTCTAGACTTACCCATAGTCACTTAGAAACACACCTGGAACTTAAAAACAGTAAGAAAAAATAACATCTGAAAATAGGAGATGGGAAAAATATTCCATGTCAGGACTGCAATTGATGGAAGGAGAAAAGGAAGAAGTAGAGGATGAGGGAGAGGAGAAGGAAAAAGAAGACACCAATGGAAAGAATTAAGGAAAGGAAGAGTTGGTTCCTTGAGAAAATCAACAAGATTCACAAACCTTTCATCAAATTAACCAAAAGGTACAAAGAGAAGAAACAAATTAATAAAAATGGAAATGAAAAGGCAAAATAGCAATACTGAGAAAAGACCAAGAAAGTTCATATCTTTAAAATTTGTACTTCATTAAATTGGAAAATCTAAAAGAAATGGGTAAGTTTCTTCATATCTATGCTCTACACTAGTAAAATTGTGATTATATAAGCAACTTTAACAAACCTATAACCCCGAAAGAAAAAAAAATTAAAATTTAGAAGTCTCCCAACCAAAAAACACAAAAAAATCAAAAAACAAAAAAACAAGATTCTACCAGACCTTCAAAGAAGAATTAATGCCAGTATTTCTAAAATTATTCCACAAAATAGAAACTGAAAGAAAATTCCCCAAATTCTTTCTTCAAGGACATTTTTATCTTAATACCAAAACCACACAAAAACCAAACCAAAAAGCAGATATATTATAGAGCAGTATCTTTTATGAGCACAGATGTAAAAGTTTGCAATAAAATACTTTTAAACTGAATCCAAAAACACACCCAAAGTTTATCCAACATGATCAAGTTGGCTTCAACTCATAGATGCAGGGATGGTTCAGCATATGTAAGTAAATAAATGTAAATTATGTCTTAAACAGACTGAAAGACAAAAATCGTATAATAATCTCACATTAGGTTCAGAAAAGGTCTTTGACAATATCCAACATACTTTCATGATAATATAGAGATTAAGGATACAAGGGACAATCCTCACCATAATAAATGTGATTTTTAACAGGCTCACAGTCAATATCAAGCTAAGCAGGGAGAAATTCAAAGCATTTCCACTAATCAGAAACAACAACAAAAAAAGGATGGCCAGTCTCTCCATACCTATGCTTAGGAATACTTGATGTCTTAGGTAACCAAAAGGACAACTTAAGGAGATCAAGAGGATTCAAGTAGGAAAGGAAGAAGTCGAACTATATTGTTTACATATTGTGATGGTTTCAACAAGAATGGTACCCACAGGCTTACATATTTGAATGCTTAGTCATCAGGGAGTGATGTTGCATGAGAAGGATTAGGGGTGTGGCCTTATTGAAATAGGTGTGGTCTTGGTGGAGGAAGTATGTCACTGGGTTTGGAATTCGAGTTTTCAAAAGCTCAAGTCAGGCCTAGAGATTCTTTCTGGCTGCTGCCTGTAGATCCAAAATGTAGAATTCTCAGCTACTTCAGCAGCATATCTGTCTGCGTACTGCTATTCCCTGTAATGATGATAATGAATAATGAACTAAAACTCTAAGACTGTAAGTTAAATGTTTTCTTTTATAAGCATTGCCATGATCATGGGGTCTCTTCACAGCAATATAACAGTGACCAAAACACATATGAAATTATACCCAAAAGACCTTAAAACTACAGCACAAGACTTCTGCAGCTGATAAACAGTTCCAGAAAAGAGTAGGATATAAAATTAGCACATAAAAATCAGTAGTCCTCCTACAAACATACCGAGAAAGAAGCAATTCCTTTCACAATACCCTCAAAAATATCTTGAGATAAATCTAACCAAGACAATGAAAGACTTGTATAAAAAAGTTCAAGATATTGAAGAAGATTTTTAAAAAAGGAAAATTCAGCCATATACATGTATCATTAGGATAAGTATGTTGAAAATGGTTATCCTACCAAAAGTAATATATAAATTAAGCACAGTCTCCAAAGATCAAGGACCTCAGACCAGATAACCTGAATCGGATAGAAAAGAAAGTGAGGAGTGGGCTTCAGTTCACTGGCACATTGATGTGCTTGCTGAAGATACTAATAGCATAGCACAGGAACTAAGACCAAGGATTAATAAATGAGACCTCATGAAGCTGATAAGTTTTGTGTGACACAGGGTACCATAGTTAGGGCAAAGAGATAGCCTACAGAATGGGAAAAGATCTGTGCTGAGAGAAGATTAGTAGAACATACTAAGAACTGATAAAAACTAACTACAAAAAAACCTAAATGAGTTACTTGGAACTTTGCACAGATTTTTCAAAAGAAGAAACATAAATGCCTGAGAAACAAAGAAATCAACACCCCATCAGGGAAATATATATTCAGTCTACATTAAAATTGCATCTTATACAAGTCCAAATGGCTGAGATTGAAACAAAAAAGCAAACAAACAAAATCAAAACCAGACCAAACAAAAACCTACAGCATGACTATTGAGAATGGGAAATGTGGGGAAAGAGGAACAGTTACTCTGTGCTGAAGGGAGTGCAAATTAATACAACCACTATGAAAATCAGTGTGCTATTTTCTCCAGGAAGTTGGGAATAGATATACCTCAAAATTCAGCTATACTACTCTTGGGCATATTCCTAAAGGATTCTATATTCTACTGCAGAGACACTTGCTCATCCATGCTCACAGGTGCACTATTCAAGTAGCCAGAAGTTGGAACCAGGAGAGATGTTCATCACACAATACTCTAGGGAGGCCCCATGCCTAGAAGTAGTAGCAGGCTACTAGTAAATGAATTCAATGGTATTTTTGTAGCCTTTTTTTAAAATCTCATTTTGCTTTGTTTGGATTTTTGTATATATATGTGCATGCATGCATGTGTGCATGTGCATGTACATGTGCGTGTGTGTGTGTGTGTGTTTTACTGGCCCTTTGCTTGTTTATTTTGATTTCTGCTTTGGATTTTGTGGTGAGATCTGTGTTCATTTCATAATTTTTTTGTTTCATTCTGAGGATATCGCTAACAGAAAAGCACAGAAATTTTTAAAATAAAAACTGAAATATTTAAGAAACCCACATGAAATAACAGGTTACTACAATAATATAAGAAGAATTAAAGAAAAACAAGTCTATAGAAATGGTACCGAGAGAGAGCACATTGAGGATAACTTTACAAGTTTTATTAGGTTATAAGTTATTATGGAAAGGTCTATTCAGTGACGAAGTAGAGATTTTTCTTAGAGAATATTCCTAGAGATAGTTCTCAAACTGAGAGGCTGCTATGATCATCAAAGGGAAACAGTGAAACTTGCCTTAGTCTAGAACAGAGAAAGAATTGTGAGCCATGAGTCACAGTGTGGGCATGGAAACACAAGAAAGCCTCAATTGTGTTCCATTTGTTCAAAAGCTAACTTTCTCATTAGAGTCACAAATGAGTGGTTTACATTGAAAGTGGAAAAGCAATTTAAAATGCAACAGTAGCCTCTGTGAGAAGGAAAACAAAAATGAACTTCATCTGATTTTGGGCATTGCAAAGCAAATAATGTTCAACAATTACAACAGTCACTGGGGGAGGAACACACTGAAGGCAAAGACAAAGGATTGAAATGCTATGGGTTGGCACAGAGGCACACATTCAGTTTAAAACTGCTAGACTCTAAAATTCAAATGATCACCACTTCTAAGCTGAAATCCAGGTCCTGGGTAAAATTTAGAGTGTTTGAATTCTTAGTGAAAGGGCAGGATGTCTGCCATGTTAATTATAAATCAATGGTAAGCCAAGGTTTGATGTGTATTCTTACATCAGCTCCAGAGTACCTCTCTATAGAGTCATTGCTGCCCATCTTAAGTCCTTCTGTGGTTCTGATTGCTAACAAGGTTCCTAAGTTGGTACTTTTAGGTCATTCCTAAGAAGAGTATGAACCAAGTAGGAGAATTACAGCATTTGGGTTTTCAGTATGTCACTCAGGTTTGAAGTTTTGCTTCATTGATGCTGTGCCTACAGGACATGCTTGTAACCTTGCTTTTCCCTCCCCTTGTCGCCTTAGGATAAACATGAAAACTGAAATTCTCCAGGGTGCTAGACTGTGAATGGCTCTTTGTGCTGTTCTGTAATGTGTTCATCTGCCTTCTCAACAGTCCTACAAATGGATTCTCAGCGCAACTTTGGCATGTTTACCATAAGACTGATTGTGTCTATACTCAAGGAAAACAAGCAAACAAAGCAATTTTAGGGATTTGCATGAAGAACTCCATAGATACCAATGATGAGCTCCTATAAAATTGAATATATAATTAGGAAAAACTAAGTGCATTCAAATAACTAAAAATCAAAATAAGTATTTCTATCAGAACAGGGAATATATATATATGTATGTTCTAGTTTGGGTTTTCCCAGAAGTAGGCAGAGATTCAATAATCCAAGTCCAAATTTTATTTAGAAGTAAAAGGAGCACTGGTTTGGAGGTAGGAAGTTAAGACTGAGAGTAGAGGCACAATCAAGGGTAGGCCAACAATCCTGTGTTGGTGAGTGAGCATGCCCTACTACAGTAACCTGTGGTGATACCAGCAGAGGACTCTTGGAGACAGTGCATCTCATACCCTTGTAATCATCCTGACAACAGGTGTTGTGCTGTGATACAAAGTGTTGAAATGTAGCTGAATGTGTAAAAAGGGAGGAGGAACACAAGTCAAATAATCCCAAGCTACCTCCAAAAGATTCCAATTACTTTTATTTATTTTAAGAGAAAAACACATGGAACAGGAACGTGAGGTCCAACCTCAAAGTGTGGAGCATGGGAACAAGAGAGAGAGAGCTGGGTAGGCAGGTGGATTTTTTCTGAGTGCCCAAAAGGTCATGCCCCAACCAAGTCCAGTCTCTTAAAGATTATTGGCTGGAGAAGTTTCCCCATCACCTCCCCATTTTGTCTAAATAAGAGAGTTCCAAACCCAATACAAAACTATCTACATTTGGAACAGATATTAAGTATAAGATTAGAATTACTACCAGCATAAACAATATTAAGCAAAGAACATATGCTAAATGTTTTAATAAACATTCTATCCTAAGGAGTCTAAGTATTGCATTGGAAATGGCTTGGCTAGACCATGAGAGAAAGGTATCTATGACTATCTAATCTTTAACCCCATTAAAGGCTTGAGAAGGGAGATAATATCACTTGAGTAGGCAGGAAGTACAATAAAGCAGCTTCCAAAATGTGCAGTATATGACAGAGACAACTGTCTACCTGAGCAATCTCACAAAGTCTCATTTGCAATATTGAAGCAACCAACTTTGGCTAAGGCTAGAGTAACTGACAGACCATTTTTAGCACAGGAAAAAATTTAAGACCATCTTACCCTGTCTTGGCAAGGTTTGGCAGTGTTTTTTCTTATATCCTGCTTGTAGAGTCTTGACATCATATATTTTGTCAGTGTTCGAGGCATGAGCAGTTCCTTGCCCAAAGGCCAGTTTTGCCAAGAAGGAAACAAGCTCCAAGTGGTGCATCTTTGGTGCTCAACATTCTCTTGGGAATAGATCAGTGCTACAAGGACCAACAGTGACTCATATCAACAGAACCCTAAGTTATTTAAATGCCATGTTCTACAGATCTTTGAAGTGGNATGCTAAATGTTTTAATAAACATTCTATCCTAAGGAGTCTAAGTATTGCATTGGAAATGGCTTGGCTAGACCATGAGAGAAAGGTATCTATGACTATCTAATCTTTAACCCCATTAAAGGCTTGAGAAGGGAGATAATATCACTTGAGTAGGCAGGAAGTACAATAAAGCAGCTTCCAAAATGTGCAGTATATGACAGAGACAACTGTCTACCTGAGCAATCTCACAAAGTCTCATTTGCAATATTGAAGCAACCAACTTTGGCTAAGGCTAGAGTAACTGACAGACCATTTTTAGCACAGGAAAAAATTTAAGACCATCTTACCCTGTCTTGGCAAGGTTTGGCAGTGTTTTTTCTTATATCCTGCTTGTAGAGTCTTGACATCATATATTTTGTCAGTGTTCGAGGCATGAGCAGTTCCTTGCCCAAAGGCCAGTTTTGCCAAGAAGGAAACAAGCTCCAAGTGGTGCATCTTTGGTGCTCAACATTCTCTTGGGAATAGATCAGTGCTACAAGGACCAACAGTGACTCATATCAACAGAACCCTAAGTTATTTAAATGCCATGTTCTACAGATCTTTGAAGTGGTTGAAGATTACCTTTCTATGCAGAATAAAATCTCTGTGTATCCAAATAACCTAATTAGTCTGACTATAAGTATAAAAAACATGAATGAGTATTGACCTATAATGCTTAATACCTGCATAACTTAAAGACTAAGACTTCATATCAGAATATGAAACAATCTTTAAAAAACTGTGAAGTAAATGAGGAGAGTGACCTCAAAATGAAAGCAATATATAAGTATCTTGATCAGAGGTAGAAATATATACTGCAATATGATAAATATATACTAAAAATTGTATCAATATAAAAATGTCTTAAACAGAGGTAGAAACATGCATGCATACAATATGACAAAATAACTTTGAATATTTGTACAAATATTATAAACAAAATTAGGAACATATTCAATATAACAAACATAATTTGAAGTTGTATCAATATAGAAGTCTATACCAAAGTAAATTGTCTATAAATAATAGCTCACAAGCATTCAGTTTATTACTCACTATTATTATTATTAGTGTGAGTAAGTTCACACTAATCTACTATTATCCCATTCAATTTTCTGTTTTTTTTTCCAAGGAGTTCTCTGGGCCTACATAATTTCCACCCCAACCCTCAACCCTATACAAGTAATAATCAACCCCTAAATGGTGTCTCTAACCCTGAATATTCCAGAATATCTGCATGATATGACAGCATTCCTGGGATTACATGACAAAGTATCTTCCCAGAATCCCCATAAGAATAAACTTTTTTCTTTTTACCACTCTCCCTCTCTTTGATAAACTACAAATGTAGTCCAAAAGCTCTCTTGATAAAACTTATTTGTTCTATCATAGCCAATGCCTAAAGATACATTTCCTCCTTCTAGAATGAGATAATTCAATAAGTTTCTTACAGGTGACATCTTTATCATAAAATAAAATTACTGACAAACATACAAAGAAATATACTATAGGATATATAGATAGATACAAATAAATGAATTGGAATACATTTTAGTATCCTTTCCTTGAAGAAATGGCATATTAAATATTGAGTAACTAAGCAAAAGCCTTCTCTTGCTATAAAAATTCACAATATTCTTGCAGGAAACAGTAGGGGATTCTTATTGCAGAGTACACACATGCCTTGGTGTGTGTTTTCAGCTCAGCAAGGATGCAAAAAGGATGAAAGAGGATGAGAAAGAATGAATATTCTCAACAGGAAGGGTTGGTATAGATCAATCTGCTATTTTTTAAAATATTATTAACAGAGGGAGAATTGTCCTTTAATCATAACAATTAGAGGGCAGCAATCATTTCTCAAGTGGAGACTACATGTCATGATGCATGGGTTTTAGGGTTTCTATAGAGTGGGAAAGGGTACCCTTGAAATGGAAGCTTCCATCTCAGTTGCCATCCTGTGTCCTCAAAAATGGCACAACCAACAGAGGTCTGTATGTTGATCTTATCAGAAGTGTCCCAGATTCTAACCGTACATAGGGGTTACCATTTAAGGCATCTTTCCTGTCTGGAGTGTTTTATCTCACTGGGAGGCTTTTAGGTCATTAACCCTTCATTATACGCATTAGAGTACTACTCAGCGGTAAAAAACAATGACATCTTGAATTTTGCATGCAAATGGATGGAAA
>LOEQ01004902.1:41208-62766 GCA_001685075.1 Bramus lutescens | reverse complement strand
CTTCAGCCTACAGGCTCATAGTATCCAACAGACATTTCCATGAAGTGGGAAACTTCAAAGCTTGCTCAGTCACTTTCTTACATATCCTGCAAAATGTCTTGCAGACTCTTTCATGAAGCAGGAACCCTGAGGGGTCATTTTGCCTTTAGGCAAGTTCAGCAGTCATTTCTCTGTGGATCCTGCATGTCCAGTTAAGCAGGGAAGAGCAGTTTCTTGCCCAAATGACTAAGGATCCTCTTTGATGCCCATCTTTTTCTCTAAGTACTTGGTCCTGCCAGTAGCAGATGTGTCTCATTGTCATGAAAAGTTCTAAGTTATTAAGATATTTTAAATGCCATATTCTGAAGGTCTCTGAAAGATTTTAAGAATACCTATCAAATGGAAATATATCTTTATATATCTAGAAAACCTAACTAACATCACTATAATCTTCACTATTATAGATGACTATCTATTAAGCTATATTTCTTAATTATACATTACATTTTTAAATGAACTACACAATCACAATACCTTAATCAAGAGCAGAAATATACATATAATAAAATTGACCTTAAATTTTCATCAGTAAACCAAGATCCATACCAATGAAAATTTTTCATCTCTATAGCATATTCTCCTTTAAATGTAAACAAACAGTTACAAACAATATTTGGGAATATGGACTTACTTTTGTCCATAATATTTCTTGCTGTTTGGGGGCACTGTTAATCAGGTCGTTCATGGTGTATTCTGTGTGCTAGGTTTATCTCAGTCAGCAGTTGGGCAAAGTATTTTCTTTGTGGGGGAGTTCACAGCAACCTTTCAGGGGGTTTTGTTCCATCAAACCATATTGGTCTGGAAGCAATCCACAGGTTCTCATTTTCTAGGAAAACAAAAGAAGAACCTCTTTTCCAAAGCAACATATCCTTAGATTCAAATTTTGAATTCACGATACTTTTGAAATATATATGTTGGCTTAGCTTAGCAGTCCCCAGAATCAAATGTTTCTCTGCAGTCAAAAAATTCAAAGATAACACAATAATATACATAATCCAGACTCTCTGTGAATTTTCCATCTTTATGTGGCTTATTTTTTCTTTCTGTACTCTGTCTCTTTAAAGACTTTACCATTTTTAAACCATTTACTTGCTTTTATAACTGTCTATATTATTTTTCTTCTCTCTCCCAAGCCTATGTACATTTATACAACACTGTGACCCATTTATAGGTCTTTGTATCTGGATTTGTCTTTATTGCATATCTGTAATTATCCAGGAGTGCTTTTTAAAATGCTAAGTGCTTATTAAAACTTAAACTGTGCCATTATTATGATATATATGGTACTTCTTGCTTGCCTGCCCACTCTAAAACTTAAGCTGTGCCATTATTATGGCATACATAGTACTGCCTGCTAGCTCTGCCCAGTCCAGCATGGCAGAGCCACTTGTGCCTCTGAGCTACACACACTACCCCAGTTCCAGGCACAAAGCTGGTCCACATTTCCATCAAGCAAGTTGCCGCATGCTGCTCACAATCCCCATCCAAATACTTGGTCTCCAAAAAGAGCCAGAGGTCACGCTGGCAGCATATCCCAGAAAGCCTGCATTTCAAAGCAGCTGCAGCTTTATTCCTGCTAAGGCTGAATCAGGAAAATCTCTCTTAAAGGAGCTGCAGCAGCAAACAGCAAGAAACTGTTAAACTCTGTATTTTGTTTTGTCTAGAATTCCTTTTCAGGCCCTCTCCAGTTTTATATGTATTTAGTTGGCCACGTGAGTACTAATTTGTGGCAAGGAGCATTTGTTCATCCCAGCTGCCCAGAACCAAAATAATCACACAGAAACTTTATTGATTAAATCCCTGCTTGTCCCATTAGCTCTAGCTTCTTATTGGCTAACTTACATTAATTTAACCCATTTCCATTAATTTGTATATCACCACATGGCAGTGGCTTACAGGCAAAGATTTGGCAACACCTGACTCTGGCAGCTCCATGACATTTCTCTGACTCTGCCTTCTTCTTCCCAGCATTCCATTTAGTTCCCCCCACCTGCCTAAGTTCTGCCTTATCAACAGACCACTGCAATTTCTTTATTTATTAATGGTAATCACAGCACACAGAGGGGACTCCCAAATCAGTTGCCATCATGTGCTCTTATGGAAACCTGTGGACACTTTTAATTAGGCATAAAGCTATAATGAGTAAGATGAGACCACAGATTAGGGGACTTGGTAGCGAACCTAGCCAGGGTAGCCATTGTCCTAATATGGACCTGCTGATGGCACGGATTTGATTCAGGAGGAATTTCTATAAGTTTAAAAAGCAGGGCAATAGAAGAATTATGGGGATAATATGGAGGAAAGGAGTGTCTAAGGAGAGGATCCAGAGTGGGAGAGAAACAAGTTATACAGGAGGAGGCTTGTCAGGGAACTTTTTGTCTAATCTTTGTGTCCTATTTCAAACCAGTTTGAACTTGGTGCATTGCCAAATGGCTGTGCTCTGGGTCTTTGCCATCTGTTAGGTTTTATTGTGGCCCCCAACGGACCCTTCTCTGAGGCACTCTAACTGCTGCTCTTTATACATCAACTCTTTGTCAGCTATGTAGAAGTTAGAGGAATCTGAGCCCCCAAATCCCTTAAAGCATTTCAGGTAACCTTTAAAAAGAGGACTAATGGGCCATGAAACTCATCCCTTTTCTTGCCTCTCTGGGGCTCTGGGCATTTTTTTCAGGACTCAGAACTAAAAAAGGAGGACAGAAGGATCCTTTGTATCATGTAATCTCTATGTTTCATCAGCTCTCAGAAAATATAAATGCAATTTTATACTTGCTTACCCCAAATCTTTGAGGACCAACTTGGGTTTTGGCTGCTGAAGTTCTTCAAGATTAAAGAGAACCAGATCTCCTCAATATTGGTAAACATGGTATTTGTACCATCCTCCAGGAATCTGCTCATTTTTAATGTGAATTCTCTTACATTTTTGTGAGATTTCATGAATTATTGAGTCAAAAGTGTTTTCATAATAAATATATCTTTCAGCATGGATAAGTTACAAGTTCTTATTATTATAGATTGGTAATTGGTAAATATATGTTTATGGCAAATATCAAAAGTACCCTTCCTATGTTTAGTCAGAATTGGAATTCATTTTACAAACATCATGTCAAGTATCCTTCTGGAACCATCCCTAAAATCTCTTTGGAGCCAAGCGTTTTCTTTTGTTCCCATGACAAAAGATCTAGAAGGGTGTACAAAACAACAAAACAAAGCAAAAAACTGGTACCAGAAATTTCTTGCTAGATATCTCAATATATGCTGAGTACTAACTCATAGTTTTGGAACACCTACCAGGAACAGATCATAGTTGTAACAGCTCCCAGTTCAGACATTTGTCTAAAAATATAAAATGGGAAAACTAAGCAAGAATAAAAACCTAGTCAGTGACCAAACAAAACCCTTAAGCTTTGGTAAAGTTACTGGAATTATTAATAAGGAGAAAAGCCTAGCAACATTTAGAAATGTATTATTTATTAAGGAGCTGTCAGTGGGGCTCATAAAAAGCAGGCTGTGAGTGAAAAATATGCTTGTTTGGGTTGAGTCTATTACTGCCGACAGGCCTACGATGAGCTGGAAACAATGAGGGCATCAATCTGACTCCCAGGAAAGCATTTGTTATGACAGCAACTACTGCAGTGACTTTAAGTGAATGAATCACACTATGTGGTAAGAGAAACCAGGAGTAATTAAAGAACAGTCAGAAAAGTGGATCCCCACTCACTTATCTTCAGGATGGTCAGGGGCAGGCTTACACCACAGACCACCTGACCTTCTCTTGGGAAGAAAAAATCCAAACTACTAGTATTTTTCTAAACCACTATAAAACTTCCTCCATGATTTCTCTGAAAAGTTTTATCTACAATGACAATTATTCATAATAATTAGAATAATTATTCAATGCACCGAAACTATACTAATGCTATAGAACATTGTCCTTGGAACAGAAGTGCTGATAGTATCTTCATCAGTTCAGTCATAATTATCTCTGAGAGACTGGACCCTCAAGGTCAGGCCCATTGATTGTCCCTCAGAAAAAAAAAATGGAGCGAGGAGGTCCACTCTGTTTGTGCCTCCCTCAAACGTGTATACAGTTCTGCCCAAACTTCACATTATATTGTGGTCCTGGGAGATACAGAGGTATATAGAGTGTGAAAAATTAACTGAAGTGAAAACTCCATTTACTGAGCTATGGGGAAGGAATGGCTTATGCTGAAGTGGACTTCTTGGAAAGGCCTTGAATCACCCATGTTGTAACACCTCATTCATGCTTTGTTAGTAATTTTAATTTGCTGTGTCATTGGTGCTCTATGTGGTATGAACAGACATTTGTTTAAGATTACCTGGGAAAAGTTCATTACACCAATTAATAGTTCCACTGAATTTGGGAGATAGTCCTGAGAGACTGGCACTATATCTATGCCCATTTTAGAAAAGTGAGAAGCTGTAGGAGGGGATTTAAATAACTTATCCACTGTTGCAAACCCAAGAGGTTATAAACCCAAGCTCATATTGCAAAATCATTAATCAAGAAATTGCCTAAAAAGACATGCATCAGGTCAATCTGATGGAGGTATTTTCTCTATTGAGGTTGTTTCTTCCCAGATAATCCATGCTTATATCAAGTTGCCAAAAAAAAAAGAATGAAAGAAAGAGAGAGACCAGCCAACACATGTGCTTCCACTTTATGGACTGAACCTTCTCTGCAGTGTTCCTTATCTTCTTTACATAACTTATTTTTAGTGATTTGGTGTCCCTCTCCATAAAATAAAGATCATTTAGAGTTGAGGCAAGAATTAACATAAAGAAGGAATCTGATGTGATGAAAATAAATTTTAAACAAGAATTACTTTTTCTTTGACTGAAGAAAATTGACCATCTGAAGCTTTTTGGGCCAAGCAATTGTGATCTAAGAATCGACATGATCTTAAAACCTTATCAGAAAGGCAGTTTCCAGACTATCCTTGCAATGCACAGTTTTATGCATTGGCATTTAAAAATGTTAAGTTAATGGCTGATTAACTCTATGAATTACCATCTTTGGAGGTGATGCTAATCAATGAGGGACCTGGCAGGATTGGCTTAATGAAGGCACTGTTTGACATTGAGGAAGATGTGATAATAATGGCTTGGTATTTGTGATTTTTACTCATTTATCATGTCATTACCAAAGCAAACTTAATAGCTCTAATTGAGCTCCTTGATGCTAAGATTTCTAACAGGCTAATGGTAATTGTGTTATTACAAAGATTATGTTAATAACAAGGCTGGGCATTTAAAAAAAAGAGGGTTAATACCAATAATAATTAAACTGTGACTATCTGCATGTATCACTAGAGAAGGTGTGAGGTGGAGCAAGGGCCTTATGAAGGAAAAGAAGGCTTTAAACAAAGCTAACTGGATGAGATTCCAAAGAAAGAAACAGAAATGGAAGACAGTCCCTGTGATTAGAATTGTGGGATATGTTTGTATTTGAGGCACCACATTGCAGGCATTCAGGTACAGGATGGTCAATTTAGCTAGATCAAGAAAGACTATACTCACAGCAAGACCATGGCCAGAAGATAATAGCACGCAGTTGAGGATCTTTTTTCCTATGGTAAAAACATAAGAAAAAAAATAAAAGACAAGACTGTAAGTAGAAATGACAGAGTCAAGCTAAAGAATTTGCATCGAATACGTGTAGAAGAGATAAAGACAGAGATAGAAGAAAATGTCCAAAAAGGCAGGGGGAGGTGGCGGCTAAAAGATGAGGAAGAGAGAACGGGATAAAGAGAGCAGGGCCTTTAACAAGACATAAAAGAAAACACAGGACATTACTTTTACTCAGTCCCAAAGGTAACAGATACAAATTTGAGCATGGAATAGATCTGAGGAGTAAAGCATGTATGCTTCTCATTGGCTGTGGAGTAGGCTTTCTGGTCTTATCTTCATAATGCAATCATGCGAAACTGACAGCTGTGCAACAGTGACCGAGGTATTCCACTGCGGCTTTCAGTGTGGCTCGCTAGCACAGGGAGAGCCATCATACACATTCAAACTGGTGTTAGTGGTTGGAATCCGAGTCAAAAATCAACAAAAGTCAAAGTTGAAACTTCATCATTTTATAAGTGATAGATATCAGTACTGCCCTTCAAGATATGAACTGCATGCACTTGTCAGGGTGAGGAACCTATAATTCTAAATAAAGTTAGCTTCAAATCTTCAGGTTTTTTCTGTTATTTAGGGACACTGTATGTCATAAAGGAATTAGATAAGCACCCCAGAGTGAAATATTGCATAAGTCCTATACTGACCATTACTGTTCTCATTAACACGCATGATAGGCAGAACAGATTTGCACATTTGTAACTATGAGCATCAAATGAACAGAGCACATTCAAGCAGCAAGTCAGTTAATAAGTTAAACTTTTAACTTTAGATCAGAAAAAAACTCAGCAAACTACAAAAGTACATATGTAGTAGTGTCTGACTTGGCTATCTTATGGGAAAACATGACTTTCTAATTCTTCAAGCTATGTGGGAGCAAAATTTGAAATCAGTAATTTCTCCCAAGGTCTGAAATTATCAGATAATATCCAATTAATTATGGGTCATTCTGGTTACCACATTTAAAGAGTAAAGTGATGAAACGAGCTTATGCATAAATGGAAGATTCTGATTGCAAGCTAGGGACAGAGAATTAAAGAACCTAAAATGCATAGAAAGTTCAAAAGAAAGCATAACGTATTTTAGTAAAGTCAAAGGTATCTAACACTGCAGTTGTCTAATTGTTTCTTTAAAGGAAATGATTGACATGAAGGACTGGCCAGTTTATGGTTTTAAATCCCAACAAACTCACTTTCATTAAGAATTTTACAGGCATTGTTTAGACTGTACATGAGATGTGGTCACTGTCTCAGACAAAGTAGAGGTTGTTGGAGATTTATCCTAAGTGCAAAAGGAACTTGAGCTCTGAGTTTCCTAATTCTATAAATTTATGATTCTATGCACAAATGCAGGACATTAAGATTAGTGATGTTCTTGTTTGGTGTGTAAACTGCAGTCCACTGGCCAGTTCATTCTCAAATACCCTCTAAAAGTTTGTTGGCTAGTCATACATTTGCATACAGATTGCACAGATGTCACGATCACAGAAAAAAATATGAACTCACTCAGCATAAACTGTTCTATTGAAATATCAGGTCTACCCATAATGACTTTGCTTAGTTATGAAAGTGAAGGTTTTTGTTTACTCATCATAAAATTATTTCAGTCAATTTGTTTTTCTTTTGTTTGCTATGATTTATCCCTGTTTTTAGCTCTATGCTGCCTAAATTAACTGGTCATTACAATTCAAAATGAGAAAAATGTGTTTATCTTCTGAGAAAATTGTGTAGACAGTGAAGAATTGAGTTTGGTTCTTTGGGTCTTCACCAACTGAAGTTAAAATGTCTTGTGCTTTTCTATTTAAGGCTTTAATGCTTTTCAGATAAAGCAATTCCAAAGTTTTGTGTGTTTAATTAATTTACAGCTAAATTACTGCAAACCATTCTCTTTTCAGTGAATGGGATAACTAATGCTAAAACAGAAGGAAGATTTTCTTTTTGGTCATTAGACAAGAAAGAGACCAATGAGGGTACTGATTTTAATTTCATCATTTTAAAGCTAAAGAAATGAAACCTGAATGAGTTATATAACTTATCTAAAATGCTAAGAGACAGGATGCAAATATCTGTCTCCTAAATCTAACGCATTGTTTCTTGTCCTCATTAATAACAACCCTGTGCTATAGTAATTTTCAAAATCCTTTCAACTGAAAGATAAGTAATGAAGAAACTAAGACTTCAAGATTTTAAACATAAGCCAAATTGGGTTCAAAGTGTTCATATTAGTCAAATCACTTGGCTCCTCAATTTTGTCTTCTGTCATGAACCAGCATAGGGATACAACTCATGTCCCTATTTAGCCTCACCACCTACCAAATTGCATGTATTATTTATATCTCAATACGTCAAAATAGGAATCTCAGTTTCTTTACCCATTCTGTGGACCCTGGTTCTGAATATTTAGTTGTGAGCTTACAATTTGGTATAACCACAGGAACCAAGAAAGTAGAAAGGGCAACAGTAGGGGAGGAGCTATGTAAGTAAGGAGGCAATAGGACAAAGGGACTGGGAAAGGGGACATGTGAGACATTAGGGTAGGGCTTTAACTGGGAAGGGGAGAGGGAGAGAGCAATGCTGAGAATAAGAAAGGGACAGAGAAAAACACAACACTAAAGATGTTTGAAAAAGCCATAGGTAAACATACTTTATGTTCATTTTAAGATAAATAAATAATAAATAAATAAATATATATACATGCATATATTAAGTAAAGTTATGTAACTTGAGGTGATAATGCTCCCCAAAAGAACTAAGACCATTTAACAAAAACTTTAGTGTCAGACATGGAAAAATCTCCCTTTGAGAGGTTCATTGGTCAGGGGAGTCTAAGTAACTCACTAAACAATAAAGGCCACTGACCTTGCCTTTCTTTGGTTGCCTCCTCAAAGATGTTTGTTGCTATTTTTTATAAAATTCATTTATTTTTGTCTATCAAGAAAGTTGTACCAAAGAAGTAAAATGACTATTAGACAAGCAAGCAAAGCCACATTTTGGTACTCTTCTCATTTTCAAAGTGTAATTTATATTATTGCCTCTTAAGGTTGTACCTGCTGTACTCAAGTCCATTGTCATTTCTCCAAGAAGAGCTGTCCTTGACAAGAGACTTGGCCCTGGGCCCTGGCCTGTGGTCAGCCTTCTGCTTATTTTCTAGGACCTGCCGGGTGATGCATTATTTCCACATTGAGCATTGTTTAATGTTCATACACCAAACACTAATTGAGGCTTCCAGGAGATTATTCTCCAGCCTTTCTCTGTGCCAGTGCTGGGTCCAATCTGTTCAAGGCCCCTGGGAAACCATCCATCCAAATGCAAGGATGCTTGATCCACAGTCTGCCTGGAAAATCAGATGTTCCCCAGAAGCCACTTGGCCTTGGAATCTTTGGTCTTGGAAGTCCACATTTTAGAGGAAGTCCATCTGTTAATGAAAAGATTTAGGCATTTAAAAATCTCTCCTAAGGGGCTGCTGGTTCTCAGTACAGAACTGATTTTAAGATCAAAGCAGCCAGTAATCCAGATTAATGCTCTTCATGGTTGCACCCCTGACAAGGACCACAATGAATATCTATTGAGTAAATGGGTAACACAAGTAATACTAACATTTTCTGTGTACATTCAGTTTTCTAAAACATTTTTTTCACATACCACCTTTCAACTGTTAAACCTTGGGAGATGAGGTTCACCAAATGCCCCTCATAACAAATTCACCTTGATCACCTGTAAAACAAAGAAATGGCTGACAAGGATTTTGTTAAAATTCCACAACTAGGGTTTAGAGAGCTGGCCCAACAGTTGCATCTCCACTCTGCTTTTGTGAATGACTTGAGTTCAGTTTCTAATACCCATTTCCAGAGGCTTACAAGTGCTTATAACTCCACCTCCAAGGGAATCAGAGGTCTCTGCCCCTCTACAATTACATGTAGTAGTATGTGAAAACACACACACACATGCTAAAAAACCCACAATTTAAAATGATAAGAAAGTATTTTTTTAATTCTACAACTGCATGTATCCTGCCTAATTTAGTCATTAAAAAAAAAACAAAAACAAAACATATTTTGATGTTGACATTATTGAGAACAACTTTGAAATAGATAAAAATAGTACATTCTATTCTGAGAGAAAATGTGATTAGTTGACCTGCATGTTACAATTGTACCTACAAAGACAAAACGATGTTCACTACAACTGATCAGCAAGATTTGCCATTTCTTAATGGCAAAGCAAGAGTAGTTTTGTAGGTTTAAGAATGCTTCTGAAATTTTCATCAAAATGACAGTGTGGGCTGAGTGTATATGTTGCAATACAAACATGAATGCTCTCTATGTCTGGAGTTTACTATCTGTAGTAATAAGGCTGCTTGTAGGTTCCTGGCTGATTAGCCCCAAAATAATCACACAGAAACTGTATTAATTATATCACTACTTGGCCCATTAGCTCTAGCTTCTTATTGGCTACCTCTTACACATTAATTTAACCCATTTCTATTTATCTGTATATCACTATGTGGCCGTGGCTTACAGGGTAAACTTCCAGCATCTGGACTCTGACAGCTACATGACTTCTCTCTGTCTCTGCCTTCTTCCCCCCAGCATTCAGTTTAGTTTTCCCTGCCTACCTATGTTCTGCTCTGCTATAGGTCAAAAGCAGTTTCTTTATTCATTAATGCTAATCACAGCATACAGAGGGAAATCCCTTATCAATTATCATTTAACTTCCATACTTTAATTGTAAAACCACAAATGTAAGGTAAAGTTCTGCTGTGTTCAACAGTACTATTGACCAGCATAACCTTTATGTTCCTGTGATGTGTTTAGGGTATTGATTGATGGGTTCATCCATTGATAGTTATTTGCAGTTTATAACATGTTGAAAATTTATCATTTGGGACCTATCACCAGTATTTATGCATCATGGAAAAAAGTCTGGCCAATGTTCTAGCTTTGTCCACCAGAAACCCTATCATACTAAGAGCTCTGAATATCAAACGTTAATTTATGGAGAGATGAAAAAGACAGAAAGTGACTTTTATAGCTATTTCCCATTATCAGAAATCAACAAATAATCTTAAAGAGCATAAAATTAAATCTAATAAAATATGATACTATATTTAATTTTTAAAATTTTATTTATTTTTATAAAATGATTTTTCTCATTTTACAAACCTAGATCAGTTCCCATTCCCTTCCCTCCTTTTGCTCCCCTCACCTTCCCTCCCACCTCCACCCACCAGCCACTCCTCAGAGAGGGTAAGATTTCCCATTGGGGAGTCAACAAAGTCTGACATATCACTTTGGGGAAATACCAAGGACATCCCCCCTATATTTAGGCTGAGCAAGGTATCCCTCCAAAAAGAATGGGCTGCAAAAAGCTAGTTCAAGAACTAGGGATAAATCCTGGTCTCACTGTAGTGGCCACAAAGACTTTCCAAGCAATACGGCTGTCACCCATGACTGTCAGAGGGTCTAGTTTCGTCCTATGTAGGTTCCACCACTATCAATCCAGAGTCAGTGAGCTCTCACTAGCTCAGGTCAATTGCTGTGGATGTCCCCATCATGGTCTTGACCCCCTTTGCTCATATTATTTTTCCTTTATCTCTTTGACTGGTCTCTGGAAGCTTGGACCCATGGATAGGTGTAGATCTCTGCACCTGCTTCCTTCCATAAGTTGCTGGATGAAGGGTCTATGATGACAAATAAGGTAGTCATCAATCTGTTTTTGATCTTAGTCATTTTGACAGGTGTAAGAGGATATCTCAGAGTCACTTTGATTTGCATTTTCCTGATGGCTAAGGATGCTGAACAATTCCTTAAGTGTCTTTTTTAGTCATTTGAGATCCTTCTGTTGAGAATTCTCTGTTTATATCTGTATCTCATTTTTAAATCAATTTTTTAGTATTCTGATATCTAGTTTATTGAGTTAATCATATATTTTGGAGATCAGCCCTCTGTCCAATATGGGGCTAGTAAAGATCTTTTTACACTCTGTAGGCTGCTATTTTGTTTTATTGACTGTGTCCTTGCCTTACAGAAGCTTCTCAGTTTCAGGAGGTCCCATTTATTAATTGGTGCTCTCAGTGTCTGTGTTACTGGGGTTATATTTTGGAAGTGGCCTCATGTGCCCATGCATTGAAGGCTACTTCCCACATTCTTTTCCATCAGGTTCAGTGCAGTCTGATTTATATTGAGGTTTTTAATCCATGTGGATTTTAGTTTTGTGCATGGGGATAGACATGGATCTATTTTCGCTCTTTTACATATTGACATCCGGTAATGTCAGCACTATTTGTTGAAGATGGTTTCTTTATTCCATTGTATAATTTTAGCTTCGGTGTTGAAACTCAGGTATTCATAGGTGTGTGGATTAACATCAGGGATTTTCAATTGATTTCATTGGTCCACTTGTCTGCTTTTATGCCAGTATCAAGCTGTTTTCATTACTATAGCTCTATAGTAGAACTTGAAGTCAAGGATGGATAGTGATGCCTCTAGAAGTTCCTGTACTCTACAGAATTATTTTAACTGTCCTGGGCTTTTTGTTTTTCATATGAAGTTGAGTATTGTTCTTATGAGGTCTGTGAAGAATTATTTTGAGATTTTTGTGGGAATTGCATTGAATCTATAGATTGCTTTTGGTAGGATTGCCATTTTTATTATGTTGTTTCTACCTACACAAGAGCATGGGAGATCTTTCCATTTTCTGATATCTTCTTCAGTTTCTTTAGTCAAAGACTTAAAGTTCTTGTCAAACAGGTCTTTCACTTCTTTGGCTAGCATTACCCCAAGATATTTCATGTTATTTGCGGCTATTGTAAAGGGTGATGTTTCTCTGATTTCTTTCTCAGCCCTTTTATAAAAAATGATACTATAATTTATTAATGCTTAAAGGGGGCAAAGTCTTTTAGTGGTATTTAAAGGGTGGAGGTATAATGGAGCTTTTCCTTTAACATAAAGCTTCATACTAAAATATTCACTATGGGCTTATTTTCAATAACACATGACTCTTCTACCTCTACCTTATTTGGTTCACAGAATATTTTATTCTGTCACTGTTTAAGATCTTAGCTCATAAGAAAGATAGACTACTTGCATTTTTCATCTCTAAAGTGTGGTAATTTGGTGTCTTTCCCACATATATGATGGAATTAGAATTTCCCTCAAGATGATCTGAGTTGGTAAAGGTACCCATGTTCTACACAAACTACAGGATCTTCATGAGCATCACTAAGTCAGCCTCCTGTTTACACAGCAAGGTACAAAACAGAAAACTATCTGCACTGAAATGATCTTCCTGATGTCTGCATCTGGATTGAGTTAAAATGCAAATGTGAAGAAGAATAAAATATGAAGCACTACAATTTATGGATAACTAGTTAATAACATTAACTTTTCTGTTTTAGAAATGGATTTCATGAGAACAGGTATCTCAGGGAAATCAGGAGACAGTTTTTGCAGGAGAGAGATAAACAGGTTTAAATAATTTCTATATATCAGCTATATATATATGTGTGTGTGTGTATGTGCATGTATGTATGTATATTTGTGTGTGTGTACATGCCACAACACACATGTGGATTAAGTGGACAATTGTAATAGTCTCTTTACTCCTTCTACCAAGTGGATTTTAGAAACCAACCTCAGGTCTACTAGTTTAGTGGTAGCACTTTTACCTGCTGAGCCATCCCACTGGTTGTATCTTTAGTTTTATTTCACATTAAACTATATTCTAGTCAGAGGCTAGGGTCGAATTAGATTATTTCTTATCTATGGACAAAGACATGCTATTTGATTCAAATTTGCTTTCACCAGGAAGCACCATTCCATTCAAAGAAAATGATAGGAAACCTGCTTTTACAAAACTATTTATGTGAGACCTTCCCCACTACTTTTCCAATTAATGACTTATTCATTCTTAATTATTATATGTTACATATATGCAATTGCAGAGTCCATTTAGTGTTGCTTATATGGATTCATAATTAAGCCGGACCCCTTGGGATTGGATAAACTATTAGGGGTCTCGTCATTGAGAAGACTGATTCCTCTCTCGGTAGTCATTAATTGCCTGTAGATCTCCAATGAGGAGAAAATCTTGTGATATTCTTTCAATCCATGTTGTTATCAACTGGTGTTATCATTGTGCAGGTCTTGTTTAAGTGACCATGTTGCAAAGATTTCATCTATAGACGTCTACCTTGTAGGAGATGTTTACCCCACTTCTCCTGTCATGTACTGTCCAGGTGTACTTGTACCATTTATGGGGGCAGAATCTGAATGTCCAACAGTTATGGTTAACCACTGAAGAAGGCACTGGAGACCATCCTTTGGAAACCCAAACCTTATAATTGCTTCTTCCCTTCAAAGCATTTTAAGAAACTTCATTTGGGAATGATCTTTCTTAGAACAGAGGGAAACACCTCTTGACTTTGATTCTTACAAGTTTTCTTTGCTTAGGGGCACCCATGGCTTCTTAGCAAGACTTTACACCCCACCAACAAAATCTAGGTAAGATACAGTTTAATAGTGAAACAAAAATGCTAACCACACAGCTGATAAGGGATTAATATTAAAATATATAAGAAACTCATAATAGCTTAATAATAACAAAAGTGACAAATTTAAAGATAGAGGACCCAATGACATTTCTCAAAAGAAGACCAAGAGATAAATTTAAAGATATTTGAAGTCTCTAATTACCATAAAAACACAAATCACTCCATTCTGCCTACATACTACTGTCAGAATGGCTACCATCAAAATGACAGGTCATAGGAAATGTTGTCAAGAACAGAGAGAAAATAGAACCCTTGTGTAGTGTTGTCTATCATATGTATCAATTTAGCCATCCCAACAAAACAAAATATTGATTCCTCAAAGAATGAAAGATGAAACCACCATATGAACAACTATGATACTCTTGGTGCATTTTGGAAGAAAATGGATTTGATACTTCAAAGACATAATTGTATTGCTAGTGAAGCTGTAAATGACTGATACCAAAAATGTTAATATACTATACATATATGTGTGTATATCATAGATTGTAATAGAATTCTATTCATATGTGAATCTGGTGTCATGGCATTAAACAAACTAAGCCACATGGCCTTACTTACATGGGGAGTGGAATAGATTTGTAGAAACAGAGAGTAGGATAGTGGTTTGTAGCAGCATTAACAGAATGGAGCAGTGCTAACAGAGAGGACAGAGGTAAAGTTCTGCAAGGAAGACCAGTTCTGCAGCCTCTGTGCAATTAGTGATGTGCTCCATAGTTAAAATGTGCTAAGAGTCCATCTTCCCTGTTCTTGTCATACAGAATGCTATGCAAAATGAAGATGGTAATCAGCTGTGGAGTGGTTCCTGTTTCATCACTTCTCTCTGTGTATTGCTTTTATGCATTTAGAACAGGCTATAGACTTTATTTTTATTTGTCAATTATACTTATAAATATAAGACATGGAACTCCTTTCTTGTCCGATAAAAATAATTTTCCTTTTCTAATTTAGTTAATGCAAAAATAGAATGTTTCTATAATAAACATCACCTTCAGTTTTTGCAATTAAGTTACATTTGAAATTAAGTGACTCTGGAATGTATCATGGCAGAGAAAAGGTAACCATATAGCTAAAAATATATCACTTCCAGAGTTCTAGAAGTGGGTTGTGATATGAAACACACAGAGATAAGATCAAAGGTGGCCCTGTCTGAGGGGCATGCTAAGTATTTTAGAAGAGTGAATGTACTATAAAGGGATATTCCCATTACATTTCTTCTTTTTTTTTCTTAGAAGTTTGTTTCTACCAGATTGGGATTCAAGAAAGAGAAACATTTGTGAGGAGCTAGCTCCCTGACAGTTTCTACAGTCATATGAAATGCTTTTTCTTAATTCATACTTTTCTCAATTGTAATTAAGTGATTTCTTGTAGAAATGGTTATTCCAGGACTGGCTTGGTTTTAAAACAAAAGGACTATACAAATCATGACTATTTTGCCCCATTGGCCAAGAATTCTAATAGGCTACATTATAGAAAGCAAACATTAAATGTTTGATGATTGAAGAAATGAAGAAGTGAGCATGTTGTTGGTGGCGGTTTAGTTAAGGATTAGAAATCTAATAAGCTCAGAACTAGGGATGCATTCCTGAATATGGCACAGGAATGTGTAAAGCACTCTTGACAATCTGAAATAGGAACTCATGTCAAGAAGACATAGGCATAGGTTAATGCATGTAACACAGGCTTTTTTGGCATTAAAAACAAATTCTTCACCTGTAGACAACAGGGATGAAGACATTTTTTATAAACAACTGGAAACACAATACATACTAGTAGTATAGAAGCAAAATGACCTGGAATAAGGCAAGAAATGCAGGCTCTAGCAAGCCTGATATTCATTAGCTTCAAACAAGTCATTTTTAGGTCACTGGATCCTCCTTTTCTCCATGTAGGAAGTGTTTCTAAGTACTCTCATGTTTTACTCTATTACTTAAACATTTCAATACCACATATAAGTTAAAAATATTTTGGAATCACTACTATATCCAGATGTATTAGTGAGTTTAATTTTTTTTTACAAATAATAAAGCAATTCAGAATATAATTCAGCTGTTTTTCTCACATTTTCATAGGTGATGTAAGACTTGGATAGTTTTGCTATAGACTGGGCATACCAGACTTGATGCAAACATCATTTGTTAGCACTGTGCAGGCTAACTCACCAGATTAGGGTCATCTTACTATGACTCAGACATGTTAGCTTGCATGTGTGCAGTGTTTCAACCCCAACAGACCATCTTAATTCAGTTGGTCACCAGAGGTCCAAGAATAGAAAGTGGATAAACCCATTGAAAAAGACTATGTCACACCTTCTTCCTAGTCAAATATATTAATAAGGCCAAGTTCCAAGTAAATATGGAAAGAGCTAGAACATATCTTAAGACATGGATGGCAACATTGCCAAAGAAATGGGATCCTGTGTCACAGGAACAGTAGAAATGAGAAAAGAGCTGATTGAATAATGCAGGTTTTTTTTAATTATAGGAATAGGATGGGAAAGAATACATGAATCTGATAATAAAAGACTATGATCTAAAAAAAAAAGAAAAAAGACCAGGCCACTTATAAATAAGGCAGTCAAGGCTCTTATATTGAGATCTCAAATCAAGGCACCAGTTAGAGCTGAAGGGAACATGTGCTGGTCAGAGGTGTCCAGGATGATCATAGCTTGCACAGATTTTTATGGAGGAATGGGCTAAAATTTGGGAGTTTGTTCATCAGTCAAGGACTTGATATAACAAGGTGTTTCTCTTCATGTGTAGAGGTATTTTACTCTGTTCTTGATAAGTTGGCAAGCAGTTACAGTTGAGAACTTTTAAATCCTTCCAGTTATTGGCATGATTGTTTTGCATAAATGTCTTGTTCAAATGAGCTCTTAGTGATGAGAGTGATGAGAAATTACAAAGATGTAGCAGAAAAACATGCACAAGCTCAGAGACAGCAGAACAATTGACACTGTTCATCTTGATAGACTACCCTCTAAGGATCAATGCGCTCATGCAAAAAACTAAGTACCCAGAAGATCTTAACCATTTCCCTTTCCTGGTCCTCCTTTTCACTTAGCTTCTCTGAGGCTGTGGATTGTAGCCTGTTCATCCTTTGCTTTACTTCTAGTATCTACTTATGAGTGAGTACACACCGTGTTTGTCTTTTGGAGTCTGGGTTACCTCACTCAGGATTGTTTTTTCTAGTTCCATTAATTTGCATGCAAATTTCAAGATGTCATTGCTTTTTACTGCTGAATAATACTTCATTGTATAAAGGTACCACATTTTCCTTATCCACTCTTTGGTTGAGGGGCTTCTAGGTTGTTTCTAGGTTCTAATTATTACAAATAACGCTGCTATGAACATAGTTGAACAAATGTCTTTGGTGGTATGATTGTGAAACCTTTGGGTGTATACCCAGGAGTGGTGTTGTTGGGTCTTGAGGTAGAATGATTCCCAGTTTTCTGAGAAACCACTGTTCTGATTTCCAAAGTGGCTGTAGAAGTTTGCATTCCCACCAGCAGTGGAGAAGTGTTCCATGTACTCTGTATCCTCTCCAGCATAAGCTCTCATCGGTGTTTTTGATCTTAGTCATCCTGACAGGTATAAAATGGTTTCTCAGAGTCATTTTTATTTGCATTTTCCTGATGATTAAGGATGCTGAGCAATTTCTTAAATAACTTTTTGGGTATTTGTGATTCATCTGTTGGGAATTCTCTGTTTAAACCTGCATCTCATTTTTTGAGTTGTTTGGTATTCTGATGTTTAGTTTCTTGAGTTCTTTATATATTTTGGAGATCAATTCTCTATCAGATGTGTGGTTGGTGAAGATCTTTTTTCATTCTGAAGGCTGCTGCTTTGTCTTATTGACAGTGTCCTTTGCCTTACAGAAGCCTTACTGCCTCTCAGTTTCAGGAGGTTCAATTCATTAATTGTTGTTCTCAGTGTCTGTGCTTCAGCCCATTCCCTATGGTGAGATACCCTGCTCAGATTTGATACAGGGGGATGGAGCTTGGTCTTGTCTCAACTTAGTATATCAGACTTTGTTTACTCCCCAAGAGAGACCTTACCTCCTCTGAGGATTGGATGAAAGGTAAAATGGGGAGAGGTAGCCCTGGCTGTCCAGGAACTCATTCTCTAGACCAGGCTAGTTGAACTCACAGAGAACTGCCTGCTCCTGCCTCTCTAGTGGTGGGATTAAAGGCATGCACCACCACTGCCCTGCCTTGAGATACTCTTTACCTTTTTCAGATCTATGACAATATCAGTATTATGATTTAATATTATTGTTATTCATTGAGTCATTGCAAAACAATATGTATGAATTTTTGTCAGTGTTTTTGTTTCATTAATGCTATTTTCAATGAGAACAACTCACTAAATACATTGTATTACTTATGCATTTAATTATATGTAAGTTTAAAAATAAAAATCACCATGTCCAGTTTAATTCCTTATATTTTCTTTTAAAAGATGTGATTAATTGGCATTATTCAGTCTCTCCAGATGTGTTTCTAACTGACCTTAGTTGGTTCTACCACAACACTTCATTACATGGCACTGTGTTATTACAAGATATTTCTGAATGGTAAACTGATAAGGCTGGCTAGCTAATCCAATTAGCAACTGACACCTCTAAGTCACAAAAGGCAAAGTCCTTATGAGCAGTTTTGGTGCTCCTGATTAGGGTTATAAACATCACAAAAAAATTCTCCTTCTAAATTATTCTCTTAAAATGTGTCAAATAAAGTCACTATACATACATCCACACATATATATATATATACACCATACATTTATATATAATATATATGTTATACATATATCCAAATTTTGCTATACTTGAGCCTATATACTTCATTTCCTTTAACTTTGGGACAAATTGACCACAGAGGTGGTGTGAGCTTTTATCCTGGATGAAAGCTGATGTAAAGGCTACTCTTCTTTGGTTGAACTCTCTACACATGAGGAAGTTATTTAGAAAAAGGAGGGATAAAGGGGCCTTTTTCAGTGTCACTTTCCTGTCCCCAGCTGAGATCAGATGCACTTGTCTACTCAGAATGTGATTAGGTAATTAACTTATTTCACCCACCTGTGGAGAGGGATTTGTCAGACGCAGAACGCATGTGTTGTCCAGAATGGCACTTGTGCATACCAAGCTCAAGGTGAAGTCCCGGGAAAGCTGGAGTTGCTCTCTGAGAAATGAGGCATTTAGAATCCTTGCTCATCTAAGTGCCTACCTTCCTCCAGAAGTTAAGACTTGTTGTCAAGGGCATCCTAGTTTCTGCTTTTGGAGTCAGAGTGAGGATTGTCTAACTATAGGACCCTACCCCAACAGAAGAACAAGTTATTTCTATTCTAAAATATTAGTGCAGTTCCCCAAACTTAATGACTCACCTTGAATTGGTCCTAAAACACATGAGCAGATAAGGAAATTTTGCCTAGTGAATTTGAAACAGAAATGAATGGTCATCAACTCCTTGTTTTTAAATGCTGTCATTTTTCTAGCTCCTTTTCTTGTTTAGAATGAAAATCACGCCTTTTATGCCACATGTGGAATGGTGGGAATGAAAGTCTATGAATGAATTGGTTTTAGGAACCAA
The DNA here is from genome assembly GCA_001685075.1 of Bramus lutescens. NCBI lineage: Eukaryota > Metazoa > Chordata > Mammalia > Rodentia > Cricetidae > Bramus > Bramus lutescens. The sequence goes on along the minus strand of LOEQ01004902.1, from coordinate 42,944 downwards.
CAGGAATGCTAATAGAACACGTAGCATTGTGCTGCGAGATTTGTATTTAATGGGGCCATATATCAATAAATTTGTGGCTAAAATAAAAAGAAGCAGGAAAAGTAGCATATAAAAATACAATTGTTAGGAAAACTCTTAAAAAGAACCTCTCTGCCAATGCAAAATAACTCCAATTAGACCAGATTAGACCAAACCAAAGATGCCCACATTTAATGAATGCAGCGTTCTTGAGTGGCTGGGAGCATGGTGGGAGACAGAGGGAGAGCACAAACAAAACCCGAAGACCATGTGTTCCTTTTTCCTGCAGGAGCTTAAATAGCCTGTAGGAGTGGTCCTGATTCTCCCTGGGGAGGGGTCAGCATTTGGCAGGCTTTCCCAGAGGTGGAGTCCTGACCAAGACAACTCCAGGCCAGGGGCTCGGGTGGTGCTTCCAACTTAATATTTCAGTAACTGAATATTAATATTACATTATTAAATGCAAAGTCTTCCAATATGTCCCTGTGGCTGAAAATACAAAGCATAAATAACTGATAAGAAATGCAGGACCAGGGCATCAGACTTAAACTTCTCAGGCATGATGCTCACCTGTTTCTGAGCAGCTCTTCTCACTGCCTTGATCATCCCCCGATATTATCTTATAATTGATTCATATTCAGGTTCTTTCATTTGTAGCAATCATATGAATGGGGCTTCTATTTATTCCCTTCTTATGCTCATTGCCCTGAAAGAAAAGTTTAGTGTTCTCTCCTCTTCAAATCTCTGTATATATTGTTATCATTTTATATAGCCTACATTTTAGAATGTAACTATATTCACAATATCAGAATCCAGCAACTTTCTCCCAAATTATATCAAAGCATGATTTTCTATTTTAATCTAAAATTTAGAGAACTATTACCATTTTCAGTTAATGACTTTAAAAGGAGCAATTTGTCCTGAGAGACAAAGAAGGAATTAAAATGCAGTGGCTGGCCTGGGGATGCAGATCAATTGGTGGAATGTTCACTTAGCATGCATAGCACCTTGGGATCCATCCTCGGCACTCTGTAAACTAGGAATTGTAGCCTGCCTGCAGTCCCAGGATTGTAGAAGTAAAGACAAGAAGATTGTAAGCTAAAGTCATCCTACACATTATAGCATATTTGTGCCAGCCTGGAATGTACAGAAGACTTTGTTTTTAAAAAGTTTAAAATAAACAAAGTAAAATAATAAAATAAAATAAATACAGAGTCCCTTTTTGTAGTGTTTTTTTTTTCAGAATTAACTAGTGGAGGAAATGGTACTACTATTTCAGCAATTTCAAATATCTACTTCTAAGACGTGGTTAGAAATAAATGTTCCCTCTATACACTGATGCCAAATAATTCCCAGACCTAAATTAAAACCAGAATGTCTCTCTGTTCTTCCACATACACTCTCAGTTTTCACATAGCTTCATACATGCCCTCCTATGAATTAAACCTAAGCAGTAACTATAATGGTCTGCTCTGTCCCTGTAAGAGACAAGCCATATCTACTCCCTCCCCCATCAGCCGAGGCGAACTAATGTTCAGCTTTCAACCTGAGTCCCTTCTCTTTTTCATCTCCCCCTTGAAGAGGCAGCTTCTGCCTCTCCCCACTGCTCCCCTTCTCCCCTTTTCTTTCTCTCTCTCTCTGTCTGTCTCTGTCTCTCTCTCTGTCTCTGTCTCTCTGTCTCTGTCTCTGTCTCTGTCTCTCTCTGTCTCTCTCTCTCTCTC
>LOEQ01004902.1:0-41158 GCA_001685075.1 Bramus lutescens | reverse complement strand
TAACCCACTAAATAAATATCCAACCTCACTCTGCATGGTGTGCCTATCCATGTCACTGTCTCTTGCCCGCTGCGTGGCTCCCTGCCCGGGACCAGCCACCTTTGGAGACCTGCGGCATGGTTTCATGACATGCCCATCTGTCTGTCTCTCCTTGCCCTCGTGGCCCACGGCTGCCACTTGAGGACCTCCAACATTTCTGACTCTGCAGCCACTCAGGTATCTGCAGAATTTTACTTAATCTATTATAATAACTGTACCCAGAAATAAAGAAAAGCAGATAGAAGGCTCCTGGATCTAGGTTGACATCAGAATGTGAAAGACCACTGGAGTTAGAAGACTCTCACTCAAGTATCGGGACAACACGATCCTCCAAGAACTCACGAGAGACCGTATTTGCTGTAATCACATGAGGTTTATTGACAGGAAACAGCGCACTGGGGCCGAGACTCAGATCCCATGCACGGGTAGAGGAGTTGGACCCCCAGTAGTTGGGAGAAGGGGTATTTAAGGGAAGAAACCACAACCCAAAGGGGGTAGGGAGGGCATCATTGGAAAATTCTGAAAATACCAGTGATAATCATGGGGGCGGGGTAACTCCCCATTTCTCAAGATTGTTCTCAAGATTATAATCTAACTTTGTGGTCACCCAGTTCCTGGAACAGAGTCACTGAACCCACTAACCTAGATTTTTGGCTCTACTCTTCCTGCTAGGGGCTCTGGATTTATCCTGATCTTTCAAATGAAGGCAGCAGCCCCCTTTGTAAGATAAAAATTGAGCATCTTACTTTAATATGTTTTTCCAGAAGAAAAACTGATGTAGGTAGGGTAAATCTACAAATGTGTATTAGTCCCCATGAGACTGTAGCTCTGGGCATTCTTGCTTTCATACGCAGCTCCAGCTGATCTTCAGAGCTTCCTAGGCCACCTTCAAGGCTCTATTCCACAGAAGCACAGCCCAACTGTAGCTCTTGATTTCACCATCCCTTCAGATTTCAGAATTCAATTATCCATCCTTTTCAAGTTATTAAAATAAAAATGAAGTATATACACAACAGTATGGATAAAATTATCAGGACTTTGCTTGCTGTGTATATGGTTAGCCTATCACCAGGAGAACCTTGAGAATTAAATACAACTTGCAAATGTCTTACTTGGGGAAAACTGACTGGAGAAGAAACAATGTCTGTAGAGTTCTGTGGTACTGGATACTTGTGAGAAAGGACTAAGACCTAATGCAAAAGTGGCGTAACATCATAGCTAATCTCACCTGTCCTGAAAGAAGTTGAGGCTTGGTGTATGAACCAAGCAAAGCACTCAGCATCTAGATGGCACCCTTGGAATTAATTTTTGCTGTTGTTGTTCATTCATATGATTGTCTAAGAAAAGTTCTATGGAGGTCCAAACATATGAGCCTTTTTCCACCCTGTCTGAAGGTCAGAGAGTTTTAGTTTGTTATTGACAACAAGTGTGGTTACACACCCTGACCTAGGGTGTGGTTACATGGTGTTTTTGACATTAAGATGGCCCACACAGATCCACCCCACCCTGACCAAAGTTCAGAGAACTCTAGCATACTTCTGCTCCTTCTTTTGAGTTAGGAGGTCTGACCTAGTGAGTGGCTGCCTTCAGGACGCTTGGTCTAGGGTGGGTTCCTTGCCTAAACAACAGAATGCTAATGACTTGATGTCTCAAACTACTGAAGCAATTAACTGTTCTAGTTGTCCTTTGTATCATGTTAAATCAGTCTTTTGTCTTCTTTCCCCTGTTGTTTTGGGGTATAAAAGATTAAAAGTGTTTGATTTCAGTATTCACTGGAACTCCCTCCCAGTACTATCCTGGGTTTTCTGTTTTATTATTTTCACTCATGTCTTTAATCTCTTTACTAACTTTTATAATCCTGATGCCCCTACCCTGATAAGTGGTATCTTTGTTGAAGCTGGTCTCAGACAAAGTTCTAGCAAAAATATGGTAACCTAGCATTTAAAAACAGGTCATTCATTTGAAGTAACTGCTGATGTGTTCATGATCAGTGGCCAGGTGTCCACGCTTGCTTTGTGACTGGATCTTGCGTTACAGGAGAGGTCAAATGCTGCAGCTACAGCCAGTTTGCTGCTCTAGCTTTCTTTCCACTTAGTGAGTATCCGCCTTCCAGGCCAGGCTAGCTCATCACAAAATCATCCTTCCTTCAGGCAGTTTTTCCATGCTTCTGACCTGCTCAGCATTATTTCTGATCTCTCTGCCTGTTCTGCTCCAGGTGACCTGGTTTCTCCACAAATTCAAGAGCTAGCTGCTTCCATTCCCATTGCAGCTATTTTTGGACCAGTGAACCTCATCCAAGTCTATCCCTCCTCTATTCATGCTACTTTAATGTATAAAATATACTCTAAGCCCCTCGCTTGTACAATAGCTCAGGACTCTTCCAGCCCATATCGATGGCATATAATGACTAGGGAAATACTGTGTGCAGAATATAATCTTTTGATAGGCACTCTCATTGTGGACATTGTTATGTCACATGAGAAAAGCAGAAATTGAGGTAAAGGAAGACTGGAAGTGAGCCCACGGGGTGGATAAGCAGTGGAATCTGGGACTGTCAAGAGTCTCATTGCGGGGCTCACTGCCACACTCAGATCTACTTCTTCCCCAGTATCAGTATTGAATGGCTTTGATTTCAAGTAGGATATCTCACCTCAAAGAAACGCCAAAGCCAAAGGTGATAAAATGTTTCCTAATGTGCTGTAAGCATATAGAACACATACAAAATAAGTACTAAATGAAAATATTCTGTCTAATTTCTAACTTGTTTACTGACTTGTAATTCATTTAGACAGCCAACAAAAGGAATTAAAGAACAGCAAAGCATGAACAATATAGTGTAAACTCTATCCCCCTAAAAGTCATCTTTTTACTTATGTTGAAAGACCCCCGGTGTAGGGAAACTCTCACTCAAGTCTTGGGATAACACGATCCCCCCAGTGACTCATGAGAGACCATCCTTGCTGCAGTAACAGGAGGTTTATTGACAGGACGGGAGACAGTGCACTGGGGCCGAGACTCATAACCCACGCAGGGGAGTTTGACCCGAGTAGCTGGGACAGGGGTATTTAAGGGAAGAAACCACAACCCAGTAATCCAAAGGGGGTAGGAAGGGCATCATTGGAAAATTCTGAAAATACCAGTGATAATCACAAGGGGGTAACTCCCTGTTTCTCAAGATTATTCTCAAGATTACAATCTAACTTTATCTTCAGCTAGTTCCTGAAATAGAGTCACTGAACTGGCTAATCCTAGATTTTTGGCTCTTCTCTTGCAGCTGGATGGGTCTGGATTTATCCAGGTCTTTCAATGTAATAGGCTTCAAAGAGCATGAATTTTCAAAATGCCAAACAATGAAAACATATTAACACTTACAACTATAGCTCATGAGGAAAACAATGTTTTAATTTTCATACACATACACATGCACACATACCCACATGCCCCTTTCTTTAGTGCTGGGGATCAAACCCAGGATTCATTCATACAAAGCACTCAATCAATCAAGCTGTACCTCCAGCCTCTACTTCCCCTCTTGACTGTGAGAGAACCTTGAGCTTCAGTCTCCAACACATTTGATTGTTTGTGCTTACCCCTGTTTATAAGTCATATGTAGCTCTAGGGAGAGAGCATGCCTAAGGAGTCAGACATCAAACCCACAGTCTCACTCTTGGGTTTCAATATTTATACTGAAAAATTGGGTGGTAACTGTGCTGCTCTCTAACAGGGAATGTAAAATATTTGTGTTCCAATGTGCCAAAAATAGTTTCAGTCATTCAACGGTGCCAATAACTGTGTTCGTAGTAACTCTTCTGAAGCCTTGGAAAAGCACAGAGCCTCACAGCTTATTCCAGGTCATGAGGGAGCCTTTGTTCAAGAGCTCTCATACACAATCACTGGACAGCCTCACCTCCTTTGAGGGTGGTTTATCACAAGCACTGGAGAATAATCATCTCACGAGCAAGAGCAGAGGATCACATTTTGAGGAGGTTTCATTATTTTTCATATGGGCTAATATGAATGATGTATACATATGGGAGGTTTCATTATTTTTCATATGGGCTAATATGAATGATGTATACATATGGGCAAATGACAAAAAAATGAAGTAAAAGGAAACATACCAAAGGTTCCTGTCCCTAAACCCTGGGCACATCTTTCGCTGTCTCAATCTTTGTGACATACATCACCACTGTGCCCATAAGTAGAATTCACATACTCTGTGAAGGAAGCCTACGAAAGCAGCACATTGCAATTCTCTAGAAAAAGGCCCCCAAGCCTCCAATCCCAAGATCATCATTTTGCTTAAGAAGTGAAGTTAACGGAGTTTTAATTAAGTGTGTAAGCTGTAACCTGGAAGATGCTGACTTTCACAAGATTCTGATTGATTCCCTCATAAAAATCATCTATACATGCATATACTCACCCTTTTCTGGAGAAAATGGAGGCATTATTTAATTTTCAATTTAATAGAAAACATAAACATGGAATAATACCTGATGTTATCATAGACTTTTATAAATGCCGCTTTTGAGCTAATGCTGATGAGGCTCCCAGGAGGAAACTTTCTATATTCCAGGAGCAAGAAGAGCATCAGAATAATTGATACTGGCCCTTCATCTTCCAAACCATGTTGTTGGAAAGAGTAGATAATGTAGTCGTGAAAACCAAGCCTGTTTTAATTTGCTATTGAAGAAAAAGATACTGAAGGTATACTAGGATATAGTTCTGCAGTAGGTCACTTGCCTAGTATATGTATATATTCCTGGATTCAATCCCTAATACTGGGAGGAGGAGGAAGGGGAGAGGGGAGAAGGAAGAGGAGGAGGGGAAGGAAGGTGAGGAGAAGAATTTAAAAGTACAAAGGGGTTCTAAATTTCCTCCTTTTTCAGTAATTGCTTGTGTATTTTGAAGTGGATAATTATGGCTATTAGGTCCAATAAAATCAATATTTTGCGAAATGATTAAGCTCAGTCAACAGTGTCAAGTATCCATTATCTGGATAGTTGATTCCATTCTCTTCCTAGTAGATATTAGCAAGTAAACTAGGAAGACAACAAAGCAGGGTGCAGGATGATAGATGCTACTAGGAAAAATATAAATAATATTAAAAGATAAGCAATACTATATTTGTATCCCAATGATTAAGATTCTGATTGGAGTCCTATGAAAACTCCTTATAAAAGACTCACTATCTTTCAGTGAGTGACATTACCATGCAACCATAGCCAGGGACCGCAGTTAAAACTTCGCTGTGCAAATCAAAAGATTTTAGTTACTAAGGCATATCACAGACGAACTGATAACTGCAACTCATGAATTCAGCCATTCTTGTGTTTAATTCAGGTGGCAGATTATTTTTTCTTTAATTTTTCAATTTATTCTTCTCATATATTGCATTTTGACTGCAGTTTTTCCTCCCTCCTCTCTCTCCCATCTTCTTCCTCTGCTTCTCTTCAGAAAAGGGCAGGACTCACAAAGATATCAACCAAACATGGCATATCAACTTGTGGTAATACTAGGCACCTTCCCTCATTTAAGGCTGGATGAAGCAATCCAGTAGGAGGAAAAGGGTCTCAAAAAAGCAATCAAAAGAGTCCCAGACAGCCCCTGCTCCCAATGATAGGAGTCCCACCAGAAGACCAAGCTACACAACCCTAAGATATGAAGAGGACCGATGTCAGACCCATACAGGCTCTCTGATTGTCAGTGACTGGTCACTCTTTGTTTTCAGATGTTGGACATCTGCTTCACACACTTCAGAGTGGCAAGGGATGGATTGGTACAGAACATTTTTCCCATTTAGTGTGCAGCAGGCCTCTAGCCAAGGATGTTAGGTTTTCCTTCAATGTAGACTCATGGCCTAGTGGTTCCCTATAGACTAGTTGTCCATCTTTGCTTCTGGTATGACGTGTTTCAGTGGGAGTGAGTAGAGAAACATACCTGGAGTTGGGCACTCACCCGCTCCATGACAATGACAGAAAAATTAAGAGGCCCTATCACAGGCCACTCTTTCTCCAGGGCTGAGGGTGCTAGAGCACTTCCTGAGATGTCATAAGATTTTATTGACTGAGGACTCTCATTCATTTTTCCCAGATCAGAAAGAGAATGTACATTTCCCACAGTAAATGCCAGGCACTTACAGAATCCAGAAGGAAAGAGGAAATCTTATAGAATGCATCTTTGTAGTAAGAAACTTTTTGTCTTACTTTTCCCTATAACAGGCATTGACAGAAAGAAATTAAGTGCACATTGATCTCAGTAAATTTCCTGTAATTCTGCAACATGTAAGTTATTTTTGCTGCAATATACCAACGCATGAAAGAAAAATACATCAATTTTCAAGAGAAGTGTGTGAATTCCATTTAGTTTCAGAAAAGGAAAAGCACTTATGTAATCAACTTTCAAGTTTAGAGCATACTCTTCTTCGTGCACCATAAAGTCATGAGTCATTCCTCACCCTAGCCAAGGAAATGTGATGATTTCTATTGTGGATACCTATGACTTCCTGGAATGTATAAGTATGGAACCAAACTGGATAACTATTTGTTTGTAGATTTGTTTACTCAGCGGTGTAGCTGTGAACTCATCTACACTGCTAAATACACATGGAGGTTATTTATTGTATTTTTATGCAGTATTCTACTGTGTGAATTTAAGTATCTGCCTGCTTCTGCCTCCCAAGTTCTGGGAAAAGGTGTGTGCTTTGCTAACACACTGGATTTTAACTGTTCTAATTTACATTTTATTTGGATTGTTTGTACTGATTTTTGACAGCATGGTTATCATTTTTATAGTGTCTGTTCCGGGATTTTGTCTGTTTTCTTTTGCTGGGGAAGACTTTTTATTTTCAGGTGTAATTTTATTTATCCTGGATATAGATCTTTGCTGAGCATGCTTTAGTGTTGTTTTCTCTCCATCTGAGGCTGGATTTTTATTAATAATCTTTTTCAATAGGAAAAAATTTTTATTCTCTATAACAATTATGACATAATGACATTGCGTCCTGTGAAATCTTCCTTACAGGGTGATAACTGTGTTTCCCTATATTTTCTTCTACACGGTTTACTGTTTCAGCATTTCCTGTGGGACTCTGTGCTCCTTTCCACAGTTTGAGGTGCTGCTGCCATAAGGACTTAGCCTTCTGCAGCCCAGGAACTGAAGGGGAGTCATGGAGTAGCGGACTAACCATTCAGTTGACTTTTCTGTCTGAGCAAGTAAAACTGAAATCTCTGGAGCTGATGAAAAAGAGAAGCACACACACACACACACACACACACACACCCACCTTCCAAAATGTCAGGATCTCACCTAGGGTGCTGATGAACGGCAAGCCTTCAGAAGGTCAGAGAAACTGAGGGGGAGGTACAGACCAGGTGAACTATTGGATAGACAAACAGACACATGAAGACTTTCTGAGGGCCAAAGCTTAGTTCTTCATTTATTTATTCTTTCTGTCGCTTGTTCTGCTCTATCCATTTTCTGTTCTGTTTTTCTATCCTGATGTTTCCCTTCTGTGTCCTGACTTCCTTCTACACTACTTCCTGATGCCTTCTTCTAACTTCTTTATTTTGTTTCCTTACAGCTTATAGATCCCAGGAGAATCTTTCAAGCAATGTTAAAATTGCAATATGGTTTCATTCTATTTATTAAGTGAATGATTGTAATGAATATAAGTAAACAGCAACATGTTTTCCATTTCTCTTACATGGTTAAACATTTTATGTATTGCAGACAAAAAATTATCCCCAGAACCCACATGCAGTTAAACACGTGTACCCTGCAGACATCTCATAGATCAGGAACCTTTCAGCCATAACTGTATCCACAGGCAGTAGTTTTTATAATTGCCAGAAAAGCAGGTTACTAGCGTCACTTTTCATATTTTAGAGTCCTGTCCAATTATCTTAACTAACCATCCAATTCTTTGTTTTTCAGTTACATGAACACCAAAACCTGTGAACACATTTCCCAATGTCAGAAAGAACTTGAGCTAACTTCTGGGACTCAGCTGTTTTCCTTAATCATTAATATAAACCACAGTCTATATGGCTTCTCAAGAGAAACTAATGTCCTCACTTTGTGACACTTACTTGTTCCTATTTTCTATCCTCTACATTCCCTGCTTTATCGGGGGCATGGGCAACAGTATATTCTACGTTTACTTACATTAATTTTCTCACTAAACTAGCCTCTATCATAATCCCTTACCAAATTTGTTTAAAAAAACCCTTAATCATCAAAATTCTATTTAAATTAACACTATTATTATATAAAACTATTAATTCAATTAAACAGTACAGTTTAAGAGGACATTAACTTAATAATAATCCACAAGTAAAAAAGGCCCAGTAGAAGGGTATGTTTCCAAGAGACCATAACACTGAATTAAAGTCAGTGGGGATTCCCCCATAATCATTCACACCATGCCAGATACCAGGGATGAATGGTATTGGCAAACATGTAAAGGCACAACAGCAGCAAGAGACATTCTGGAGGTGAAGCCCTTGGGGCCTTGCCCACCTGAGACCCATCAGTGCCTTGCATTCTGGTGGGCCGAACTTCTGAAGCTTAAGTGCCACTTGCTGTTCCTCTGACAGGGCCGTTGGCCTTGAGGGCATGCTGTGAACCACTCTATTGATGTTCACTTTTGACTCTGATGTCATTGGGATATTTTCATTTTAGTTTTTCTGATATTGGTGAAATGCTCTAGAATATTTTCTAGATTGAACTCTAAGGATTAAACTCAATTCTTCTTATTATTTTATTTAAAAGAGCAAACTTTTCAATCAATTTTTGATTTTAAGAAAATTCAATTTTCCTCAAAATTTTTTCTTGAAAACTATGTCAGCTTCAATTTCTAATGGTTAAGTTGTACAATAAAACTCTGATTTAGCCAGGCAGTAGCCATGCATGCTTTTAATACCATCACTTGGGAGGCAGAGGCAGGCAGATCTCTTTGAGTTCGAGGCCAGCCTGGTCTACAAGAGGTAGTTACAAGACAGGCTCCAAAGCTACAGAGAAACCCAGTCTAGGAAAACAAAACAAAACAAAACAAAAAACAAACAAAACCCTTCTGATTTAATTTTAAAAATCTTGTGCTTTGTATATGTCATTTTCATTATAATTTCTCTTAATTAAACTTCCATAAATCTAAATTTTGATAAAATATTTTCTATCATATATCAATAATTGCATTTAAACTTGGCTGTTTTGATTGTCATAATTTAGAAATTTAAAGGATATTCATAGTTTATTTTGCTTATTAATATAAGAAATGTGAGTTTCTGCAACCAAGAGAAACAGAAAATAACTAGTGTAGCTAAAAGTTAGAGACCCAGTCCCACATTGTGAAAATGTTGTAGTAAGCTTCTTTTCCCCTCATGCAAGTATTCCTAAGAGAGACCTCAAGGCTGCCTTAAGAGAGTTCTTGGTGCATGACACAGTAGGGAAGATCTCAATTAGGGAAATTAGATTTTTCAGTCTTCCACCAAAATGATGGCACAGAGGATGTAAGGATGCATTTCACGCTAAACTGAGTATGATGCGTCTATCCTGCCTGACTCACGTCTACATATTTTATGAATTACACCAAGATTTACTAATGAATTAAAAGGACTTAATTGCAAAGAAGACTGTGACTTTTTAAGAATAATTCTAACACCTTATAAATTAAAAGATAATTAAAATCAATAGAAGATATGCAATTTTCGATGGCATTTCAGAGAAAAGTAAGAAAGCATAAAGGACTTGACATATAAAGGAGCTGGGGAAATGGCAGTGAAGGGAGTCATGAAAGCCAATCCAGTGCCCAAGGTCCCTTCCTGTCTCTTCCTGATGTCTGTTCCACTGGAGTAAGAACTCCTGTGGTAGACTATCTTTACACCTAAAACACATGCTAGCCAACACTTTGTTCTATCTTCATGCATTAATTTTTCTTGACAAACGGCTATCATGTCTCTAGATTAAGTGTTCTTTGAAACAAGTCGGGGAAACAACAGGTAGCCGCTGGCTGTTTGAGTTGCTTTAGGGAACCTTAAAACTATTACACATTTTTTAACCTTAAACGTATTTACCTTCAGATAGCTGAGATCCATTCATCTACCAAATCTTCTATGGTTTAAAAAAAAATGCTTCAAGTGAGGCATTGCCAACTCTCACTGAAGCCGGCTGGGAAAGCAAGCTGAAGAGCCAAGTGAGCAAGTGCTGTTGATGCGAGCTCTCTCCTGAAGGAGCCCGAGAATAGAGAGAGGTGGGTCAGACCTGACCTCAGTCACACAGAGAGGAGTATTATGGGAATGTGGGTGATTGATGGGAACTTGGCACAAGTCAGAGTTACTGGGAAGCCAGTCTGAAAATAGTAATTGCCCTCCGCACTTTCAATTACATTTCTCCGTAGTATCTCAAATATTCACTTATGATTAATGAAGCAAATGCAGCCAAATTTGTATTTTATCATCAAAATCATAACAATTATATCATGTAAATTTATAGCTGCAACTACCCATTAAAATGATTTTATCACTCGGGAAACATTTTCAAATGATTGCTGTTATAATTGGGTTAATACATTCTTATTATTGAACAACATGCCAGTTTGGATTTGCTTAAGAAAGCAATAGTATTAGAAGCCATTTCATCCTGACAGATGATGTCAATGCTGGATCTCACTCAGGGTCTCCTGTGCCCAAAGAGTGAATGCGAAAGGAAGCGGTTAGCAGGATTGATAATGCGATTTCACGGTGCTACAGTGACAACGTCCAACGAAGGGGACTTGCAGAGAGGAAAACCTGGCATTTAACTCAAGCAGTCTGAACCCTTTCCTCCTCAGGCAAACATTTATTTCCATCTAAAGCTTGAGGCTGTTTTAGAATAGATATATGTGACATAAAAGCTGTAACATTTTGTGAGTGAGTGGTGGGGGGGATTTATCGCTTCCAGTCATTCCTGGCATCATTTTTCACAACTGAAAATCTGTATCCTCATTATGTGATACCCTGTTCCTACCTATAAAAATGAAAAATGCCTTTTTCCCCCCTCAGAATTGTTTGATTAAAAAAAAAGATACAAGCCACTTGCCATCAAGTTTTGGTTTTCAGATACAAATTGTGCATTTTATTATTGAATCCAAATGAATGCTATCTTTCCCAGGAGGTCACTGTTCAGAAATACATAAACAAGAGTTATTGATGCCATAAAATGACTTGATGCATTTTATAAAAGTAGAGGGAATAAAAGCCCTTTAACATAGCCAAATAGTCTTCTCATTGTCTCTGTGTTCAAACTCAGATATAATCCTTGTGAAACATTGAACTAACACTCTGTGCATGGTGGCCCTTCTGTAGAATCCCCTTGTTCCCAGGATTTCCTTTCCTGATTTTCTGCTTTCTCAGTGAACAAATGCTTGAAGGACATCATCCTGGGTCTCTGTCTGAATCCTCTCTCACCCTACACTCATTGTTTAAATCAGCATAAGCATAGAGAACATGAGTTCTGTCCTTGTAAATGTTTAAGCACATGGCACAATTGTTAGCTCAGTGCTGTTCCTAAGGAGATGACATATAAATATGCCATTCTGCTCTTAACATCTCTGCAAAAACGTCCTTAAGTTATGCTATTCAGAAAAGATCTATCCGGGCCTGGAGAGATGGTTCAGTGGTTATGAGCACTTGTTGCTCCTGCAGAGGATGAGAGTTCGATTCCTAGGATCCATACGGTGGCTCACAATCACCTGTAACTCTGTGCCAGGAGGTCTGATATACTCTTCTGATTTTCACAGGCAACAGGCATGCATATGACATACATACATACTTGTGCAAAATTTCCATACATATAAAATAAAACAAATACATCTTTAGAAAAGAGCCACCCCCTCAAAATGTGTCCCATTGGCAGCGCATAAAAATCCTCAATATTTACAACTAGAGAAAAGACATACAAAAGCAAAGGACAGCTTTTACACTCTTGTAAACAGTAGAGTGTTCTCTCCATGTTGGGCCTAGATTCTGGTAACGGTTTGTGGGCCTCTAGTTCTTCTTGGCCTCTATTGTTCATCATATACAACTTCTTGGTTTCTGCAGGGGTTTGAGTCACTGTCAGTGTTCATCTAAACCAGCAAGTCCTATCTTTACCCAGGGATTCTCCAGTCACACATAGCTCACTCTTATTCCCTTTTTCTATGGAGTCAAATTGAATAGTTAGTAGTCAATGAGACTCTACTAGCAAAAGACCAAAAATAGTATCTCTTCTGGACCCGCCCTCAAAATAACTTCTTGCTATCGACAAGTTAAGAAAAGAGGCAGATTGTCAGTAGATATGCTCATCATGATTAAAACCAACACTAAATGGACTCGGGGTCTCTCTCTCTCTCTCTCTCTCTCTCTCTCTCTCTCTCTCTCCACACACACACACACACACAGAGAGAGAGAGAGAGACTAATAATAATCATTTTTAAAGTTATGAATTTGAAAGAGGGTAGGGGAATACTTAGGAATTGGAGCAGGGAGAGAGAGGGAGGGTGGAAATGATGTAAATGCAGTACTCATATACTCTAAAATATAAAGCTTAAATTTTAAAAAGTTTTATTGATTCCAGATACCTGTTTCTTATCTTTATTTTTTTTCCTAAGGAAAATTGTCTCTACTCTATTAGCCTTCCTGACACTTCAGAGAAGCATGTGGTCTGAACAGAAAAGTGGAGCATCTCTTAACTTTAGAGGAGGCTACTGTTGGAAACCAAAGATTGCCTCAGTGAGAGGAGTTGCATCTTCCTTCCTGGGTACCAAAATGCCCAGGAATGCTTTCCTATGTCATCTATATGACATCGGAAAGAATGAATTCCGGAATGAAACACTGACTGAACTGATACTGCTGCTCAATTGCTCGAGTCACGTCCAGGTTACGGGTGCTGACAGGCAGTGAAACAGCTGCGATTTAAAGGAAATGATTTATTCTCGCTCAGAAATAAATTCGTCTCTCTTTATCATCGTCAAAACTCATTTTAGAGTCTGGTTTCTAATAACCGCAATACAATGTGAATATTTTAACAGAGAACTAGTCTTCAAGCTGTCCCTAACTTTTCTTTTAGTAGTATCTTATCCCAGCAGTGAGGTCTGGCTCCTACAGACAGTTACGGTGAATTTATTCACCAGTACACTGGCAGAAGGGAGGCAGGATAGGTGTACCATGTTCAAGTCCATTGGTAGTTCCTAGAAAAAGTATCTTTTGTTCTGGTGTGAAATCACATGCAAAGAAGAAGCATTAATATCCATTTATTTTCTGTTACTGCCTTCTGTCTTCCATGCTTCTACCCCTGCACTGGGTGACTTGTCATGCAGAATTATTTCCTCAAAATTTCTGTCTGCAAATGGTATCTCATTCACCTATTAAGTCATTTATTGTTTTGAAAGCTGTCCTATGATCTGGCTTCATCATTTTTCCAGTAACATTTTATACAAAGCTCTTGTAGTTACTCTTGATTGCAGCCTGGACTCCATTATTCCTCTATAGGTCTTCCTATAAGAGGGAAGGCCTGGCATGAGAAATGTTTGGTGCCTTGTAGACACTGAGCTGTGAAAGAGGAGGTAGGCAAGAGGATTGAAAGCTGATTATCTGGTCACTCCTCTGGCATCTGCTCCTAAACTTCATCCATCACGGAACTTGACAACCAATCTCTGGTCTTTGTGCACTCACCTCAACACCTGGGACATCAAGCCTGGAGGAGAATGTATAAGGGTATTTGAAAAGAAAAAAAAAAGTAGACGTGCGGAGGGAAAATGATTACATGAAGCATTGTAAATCTACTTAAAAACAAAATCTAAATGTCACACCATGTATCATCCTGTAAGGAATGCTCTGCTCCGTCCTTCACCATCTCCTTCTTACTTAGGTGCTTTGTTGCTTATAAATATTTGCTACCAGCAGTGATTAGTAAGTTGTATTTTATAATAAAGGAAAAAAAGTCTTTGCCAAAACTGATAATTAAATCAGCACCCTTCAGATCTGTGACTCTCTCCTCTCCCATTTTTTAATGGGACTCCTGTCCTCATTTTTCATTAAGGGTGAGTATCCATAGACTAGTTCCCTTTGGCTCACTAACATTGTGCTCTGTGCAAAGCAAAGAAAAATCTCACTTAACAGGTTGTTAGCAGCCAAAGGATGGATGGTCTTGTCTACAGCTCTGTCTGGAAGTCCTAAGCAAGAAAATGTTGTCAGTTAACCAGTCACATACCATGGCAACACTTTCAGGAAGACTCTAGACAAGTAAGGAGCAGAGCTACTTTCCAGGGAAAATGTCTCTCAGTCACTCATTCTAGAATCACACCTGACCAGGGTAGAGGGCTGAAGGCAGGAGGCAAGTGGTTTCCCGGGATCATTCAACAATTCAATCACCTGCTCCATTAGCTATTAGGTACAATTCTACAAACAAAGCTAAACACAAGTACAAATAGTAAAATTCAAACTTTACCTACTAATTGTTGACAACAGAAACTAGGTGAATGATCCATTCAAATGATAGTAAATAGTACTTTTTCTGTTCTTTGTTGTTGTGGTTTGTTTGTTAAGTGGTGAGATGAACAAGAATATATATATGTGTGTGTGTGTATATATATATGTATGTATGTATGTATGTATGTATGTATGTATGTATGTATGTATGTATGTATGTATGTATGTATGTATGTATATCCTCCCCTCCCACTTTAGCTCCTGGTCTTGCTAATAGGAAAGGTTGGAAGTTGAGGTTGACAAAGGGAAAAGCATTCGGAAAGGGAAGAAAGAGGAACTCTGACATCAATAATAGATAGGTTGTGGACAGGATGCCAAGGGCAGTCCCAGACCTCTAATGAGAACCCTGTAGCTGGAAGCCCCTTGATAAGAGGCATCCTCTTTCCCTGTGCCTCAGGACTGAACATGGAGGTGAGAAGCTCAATGCATCTGATTTTTTTGACTTTCCATGTTCCATGGGGCTCACATTTTCTCCTTCTGGCTTCATAATGCAAGTCTGCATTTGGGGATTTGTCTGAAGCAGGCAGCATGCAGTCTTAATACCCTTTATTAAAGATCAAATGAAAACATTAAAAGAGAAGCAGCCTGTGGAGTTTGCCTAGGGTAGGTGGGGCCTGGCTTTCAGAAAAATGAAGTTCCATTTGCTTGTGCTGGACCTCTTTGTGTTAGAGACTGCTGAAATGTGTCTTGGGGCTGTGTATAGTTATATAACTTACAGCAGGGCCCTGTAAGAAAGAGTTTTCTTTAATGAAAATGATCAGGTCTCCTGGGAGGGGCAACAGCTAAAGCATGTTCCTGATGCTTAATGCATAGATAGAAAGAAAAGCATTTCTTAAACCTCATGTCCTCTACACATAGAGGAATGACTTACTGTCTATACATTTAATTCTACACTTTCAATGAACTTTTTAAAACTTATTAAAAAGAACTTCTTAAATATATGCTCATTTCTTCATTTCTGGTGAATATTCTGCTTCAGTAGCAAATGACATCCAAAAAAATAAAGAAACCCTTATGTTAAAGGACAGACTTGTTCTCTGTGATGACAGTTTGCAAGGGCCTTTTGTGGCATATCTGGCACTAGTCTTTGCTGTATCTCTGTAATATCTGGTACCAGAGAGCATAACCTCATCAATAGTATTTAATGTGAAGGCAGTAACTATATTCAAAGAAAATTTTCTTTCCCTCATTGTTTTCTCCTTAGCTTAGGCTCAGCATATTAGATGGACTGATATTTTCTTCTCTATGCCTGAACTCTCTCCCTGCCTTTCTATCTTTTTTTCTTCCACATCTATTACTACAGGCCCTAAGTAGTAAACTATGAACAAAATGGATCTAACTGCTAAATTACAGAGTTTATATGTGAGTGTAGAAGACAGAGTCAATGAAACAAATGACTCCAAGAATAGCTTAGAGATCTAAATATAGAATTCTCAATAGAAGAAATGAAGAGGCAAAGAATATCTCAAAAGTGTTCATCCTCCTTAGAAAAGTTTAAATTAAAGCAACCTTGAAGTTTCTGCTCACCCCAGCCATAATGGCAAAGTTCAACAAAACAAATGACAAAAAATGCCAGTGAGGTTGTGGAGAATACAAATTGGTATGTAGAAGTGAGAGTGACATGGACCAGCTATCCCCAAATCAGACTCACATCCTGTGCCAGACAGTTCATCTTTTGATGTCTTCTCAGATTAGAACAGGATGATGCCTCAGATGGCTCCCTGTTTATTTTCTCTACACATTCAACAATATTAGATTTCTGTGCTTACAGCTTTGAATAATTCAAACATTAAACAGTTGCTTTCCAAAAGGACAGCATTTAGCACATAAAGATGCATGATAGAAACATACAAGAATCCAAATAACAGCATTTGACAGTAAAACACATCTCTGTGTGCATTTATTAAAGGGACAACAAATAATGGACAGCAAATAGACAATGCCATGACACAGGAAGGCTTCAAGCAGAACCTGGAAGTGGATGAGGATGGGAGAGCCATGAGTTTAGGCAGTTTGTTATCTAAGGTTTGCAGAGGCGCTCTGAAATGCTACATGTATAGGAGTTGGGCTGTGCCAACTCCAATCTGCTACAGACGCCTGTCATTAGTAATAAATGAGCCTGGTCAGCTTGAAAATGAATAGTAGCTGGGGTTGTGAGATGGCTCAGATCCAGATGATGTTTGTTTATGTGCAGTAATTAGAGCCCAGCTGCCGGAGGAAGACAGTCATATTCCCAGCTGGATTTTAGAAAATGTGGCCTTGCATTCAAAAGACTGCCCTCAAGAAATCAGATTTGCTCAAACTGAGAGAGTTAGACCCCATGAAAATGTGTCAACAATGTTGCCTGGAGTCGGGCACCTTTGCTGGCTCATCCCTACTCTGCAATTATGATGACCCCACAAGTAGCACACTTCATTCATAAAACAAAATGGAGACCTATTGGAACACCACAGAAGAACAAAGAAAATATGCAAGCTTTCCAGAAAACCACCATGGACTCACATTAGGAAGAGTCCTAACTGTCTTTTTGAAGAGTTTCAATTCATAACACCTTCCATTCAAAGTAATCTTGATACAGTTTGAGGTTATGAAGATAAAGGGTGAATGAAAGACATCAGAAATAGGAAGAAAGAATCTTAAGAGAAAACAGATGGGAGCGCATCTGGGAAGTAAACTTTAGATACAAGCAGAGAAGTAAATAAATAAATAGAATGTTGTCCTATAGTTGCATATCTGAGCCTCAGGGGTTCTCTTTATAACCAAGCCCACAGAAGGCTTTATCTGTTTTCAGAACTATTTTTCTCCTGTTTCAACACCCATTCCTCAAATATGTCATACTATGATCTGCAGGACAGGAAATGTCTTTGCCAAGGAGGGTATTGGACATTGCTTGGGAAGGAACGCCTTCTGAGAAAACACATGCATCTTTTTATTTTGTAACTTTCTATTGATACTTTGTGGCTTTCGCATCATGCATCTTGGTCCCATTCATCTCCCTGTCCCTTTGTATGTACCCTCTGCCCTTGCAACCTTGTTAGGATTCAGGCCTTGTGAGGCCCCTGTCACCTGGAAGGATGTACTCCCACCATATCCTGGTCAGTCCAAAGTCCTATGGCTGCTAGGTATAGTCTGTAAACAGGTGTAAAAGGTCTCTTTAAGAGACGAGCTCCACCCATTCTCGTGTCTTCCCACTGTTCTTCTGAAAGGGCAAGCAGGTCTCTGTCTCTGTCTCTCCTCCCTACTCCCTTTATCTCAATAAAACTTCCACTTAAGTTTTGTCTACATGGGATGTCTGTCTGCCACCCGTGGGCTCTCACCTGCCATAGTTTGGGCCCACCTGCCAAGGTCCCTGTTGCGCAGAATCATATCAAACCTCATCCCCAAAATAATCTAAAATTTAAGAGAAAAGGGAAAAGAAGAAAAAATCATCATGCAAGCTGTGGCGCAACACAGTGAGTCGATATATGTTTGCTTGCAAGTGTTCATTGCAAAGAGTCATTGGTCTAGTTTGAAGCTTCTGGTTTCTGCTACATTAAGAATGTTAGGCCCTCATTAGGACTCCTCTAGGATACAGTGTTGTTGCCCAATGTTGTGTAGATCCTGCAGCTTTAGATCTGCAGGGCCAGCCCCTTCACTGGCTCCTGCAAATCATAGATGGGATAGATGTTGGGCCAACTCATAGCCCTGGCTCTGGGCCTGGTTGTTTGCAGTGTTAATCAGCCCACCAAATCTCCCCCATCCTCACCACCAGGGTGAGCTCTCCAGTATTCCCCAGCTTTCATGCCCTCGGGGCTGGCTCACTCACACCTACACCATCAGGGTCAGCTCTACTATGTTGCCCAGTTGAGGTTCAGGGACCACTCTCCCAAGTGCTGTAGCTGGTAAGGGACAGGGACAGCTCTCCTGCTCTCATGACCTCAGGGCCAGCTATCCACCTGCCAAAGGCAGTGAGGGGTAAGGGGAGGCATCTTTCCCCAGTCCTCATCACCCACCATGTGGCAGATAAAGGTCAGGCTATATCTGCCACATTCAAATTCCCAGGGACTGACTCACCGGTTCTGCTGTCTACAGGGATAGCTCAACCGTGCTGCCCAGGGTGAGTGCTGGGCCCATTCTCCCAAATGCTGCAGCTGGTGAAGGGCTGGGTCAGCCACACACCACCACCACCCCTGCCCCGTTCACTGTAGGTGGCAAAAGACAAGGCAGGGAAAGCATTTTTCCTTCACCAAGGACACCACAAGGCAGATGGTGGCGGGAGGGACCAGCTCTCCCTCTCATGCTCTCAGGGCCAGCTCTATTATGTTATCTAGGAGAAGTGTAGCTCTCCAGAGTTCCGCAATTGGTGTGGGTCAGGGCCAGTTCTCCCTAGTTTTGCAGTCAGTGAGGGATGGGACCAAATCTGTGAAGCCCTATCCTCTTGACCTTCCTTGGTAACAGGAGTCACAGACATTTGCACAGACTGTGGCTGAGGCAGGGCCATGGATACTCATGGCCCTAGAGTGCAAGCAAGCCACCCATCTCCTTCCACCTCCTCAAAACTTTACCTCTTCCGATCCGTTCCTCTTCACAGGACATGAACCATTCTATCTCTCTGTTTCCCAGACACCACCACATATTTGCTCACCATAATAGTGCCTGACCCCCTAGGAGAACTGAAGACAAAAGACTCAAGGATGCCGGTGGATCAGGCAAGGTTCTGGGATGTGTGGAGTATAGCAAGCCCTATATGACACCAAAATGTCCCAGTCTATTTCAAGACACTTACCAGGTAGTTGTTCAAGATTTAAAGATGCATGGGAACTTAACAATACCATAACTATCAACATGAACCATGAGGATCATAGTTCTCTGGGCCTCCCAGGTACAACTACAGTAAGCTGACATGCCCCTCGACAGCCTTGTAAAGCAGAAATCACAAATGACCTGACATACATAACATCACCCACAAACTTAAGCAAGTCAGATTCTGGGGTACAGAAACAGCTGATTTAATAAAATAAATTATATATGTTGGTCTCAGGACATAGACAAATCAAACTGGTAATGATCGGCGGCCTCCTCCCTCTGGCTAGAGTTTGGATTGTGGAAAGTGCAACAGAGGCTGCAGGGAGAATATGACATCAACAGTTTTACGTAGGTGTCATCCCTGGGCACTACAAAAATGACCAGTGTGGAAAGATGTGACCATCAATGCCCTAGTGGCATGCATGTTGGGGGTGGTGGTAACTCACCCATTTCTGAATGAATTTAAAACCTGGTACATAGGAGAATATGAACTTTTGATGCTGTAAATCTGGCCAAGAGACCATAGTTGTGGAGCTCACAGACTACTATTCTGCTAAGAGAACACAGTGTCAAACGGTTCTCTAAACATATTCCACATACCCACGCATTTGTTCAGCTCTCAGATTTCATCACAGAAGTTTCTCTGCGCGATGGACAGTAGTTAATGTGGATGCTCACTACAGGTCAGAGTGCAGAGAATAGGTGTCAGTGGTGTGCTCCTCTGTTAATAGGACATCTGTATCGCTGCTACCCCAAAGTTCAGGGACCCACATGGAAGGAAAAAGAGTATAAAGATAGTAAGAGCCAGGAAGTAGGGAGGAATAGACAGAAACGGAGTCTTCTGGACATGACGGAAGTACTGTGCTTATAAACTTGTACATTTTAAACAGCAGCTGTGGTTGCCTACACAAGATCAAGCCCATCAGTTTGTCAGCATGCAGGGAGAAGGGGTCCATGAGCCCCCACCCTTAACTGAGAAGCTACGCACAGCGATGGGATCTGGAGGAGGGTGGGAATATTTTCTCTAAGGATGTGGTCCCTGGTATTCTGACCACACACCAGTGGATAACTCCACATATATGGGCACCACAAATTAAACTCAGTGTATTATTAAAAGGATGAAAAGGCCACAAAATTGATGAGGGGGTGTTGGGGGATTAGTCTGGGAGAAGTTAGAGAGAGGAATGGAGGGTGAATATTATGAAAATAAAATATTACTTTAAAAGTAAATATTAAAATCCCTCTCTTGCAAACTGAATGCATGAATTTGGAATCATACCCACCACAAACAGGTTAAGAAATTGAGAGGAAAGAGTTCCATTTCTGTGGGCCAAATAAAATACTAATAATATCCTGAAAAAACATATCTCTTGAACAGCTTTAAAAACATATCTATTGTATTTGTCTCAACAAAATTGGATTTATTTAAACAATTTATTTATTTATTTATTTAAACAATCCATTGTTTTTAAAATAGCTGATTGGAGGCTGGGAAGATAGATAGCTCAACGGGTACACTCGTGAAGATGGTTGCTCAGACTCCCAGCACCCATGTAAATGCTATAGGTCATGGTTGCCATGCACTCAAGAAACAAAGACAGTCATCTCCAGAGTATGCTGGCCAGTTAGACTAGCTGAGTCAACAAATCCCAGGTTCATCAAGACCCCCTGTCTTGTTATATAAGGTGAAGAGTGATAGAGGAATAAACTTGATGTTAATCTCCGGCCTACACAAATGCACACACAGGTACATCTCCACTCAAGAACACAAACACAGATGAACATCTGTGCACACACACACACAGAGGGAGGGAGGAAGGGAGGGAAAGAGATAGAGAGAGGGAGGGAGAGTGAGAGAGAGAGAGAGACAGACAGACAGAGACAGAGAGAGCGCACTAACTGGGATATTATACCTCAATCTTTAGGACTGAGGAAAATGTCTTACTCTTTTGACAGTATGCACAATATCTTCTTCATGATAATGAGTCAGATACATTGGTCTTGGGGCCTCTAATCACACAGAAATTGACACAGGTGAGATCGGGGCCTTCTCATCCCAACTAACAACTTCTAGAGTGTCAGGTGTAATCAACCGAATCAGACACATTGGATTAAACTACTGGGTTCTAGCACAGCCTTTGAAATTCCCTTCCTTTTTTCCTAGAACTGTGACCTATAAATGTGTGCTGTCTGTATATACCAGAGCAGATAACCTTGCAAAAACAGAGTACTGTGCTATCTGATCTGATCACATTTAAGTTGCTTTTTCTAAGGAAAAAAAAATCAAGATTATCCTGTAAACGCTTGACAAGTTGCACTCAATCCTCGTCTTTGTGAGGAAACATGAAAGGGCGCTCTCAACACTCAGTATCAGCTTGAAGATCTGCAAGTTATCAAAATGAGGCCTGAGGCCAACGCCCAGCAGCAAACTCAGTTGCACATCACTCTCTAGGCCATGCTGTGAGGAGGTTCCTTCCATTCTCATTTCAAATTCATGGGAGGTTTTACACATCTTTGTCTTGACTTTAAGGCTCTGGAGATTTCAGGTCGTAGGTTATGGGAGAAGATCTTAAATCGAATGAGAGAATGGTTTTGTTGCTGAGTTTCAGGGCTGTGGGGAACCTAGGAGGCTACTGTAGAGTTTCCATTGTAATAAAGCATCATATTACAGTCACAGTAACACAAGGGTGCCTGCAAGTCTCTCTAGAAGGACCACAAGGAGCAGTGAGCCAGAAAGACAAAGAATGCTTGCAACTAAGTGAGAAACTCGGTCTCTGCAGGCCCTTTTCATCTCAGTTATGCATCAGAAGTATAAAGGACAGGTGCTTGAGACCTCTGTAGAAGGTAAACACCTATGTATGTAATTTCATAGCTAATCATTAAGCCATAAATGTCCTTATCTAATTTTAATCACATATTTTTCTGTTCTTTGACATAAAGTGTTCTTTGACATAAAGACCTTGATTTTTCCAGATGTGTAGGAGTTAAATATTGGCTTAGCAGTTTTATTTTTCTTTCTATTTTTGTTTACTTTTTTTTTTTTTTTACTATTTTTCAGTGCTTAATGTCAAGTACAGGCAATTCCTGTGCCAGGAATGTCTATGCCACTCTGTTGTCACTACAGCCCCTCATCCTTGTCAGTTTTAAACTAAAGATAGTGCTAGTTTTTTGGATATAATGACATAATGTGTGTAGGATGCGTCTATACCAGAAAAGGTGAACGGGCAAAAACCTGAGTTGTGTAAAGCAAAATTTCTGAAACAATATGTTAGGTGGTTTAGTTTATAAATATCAGTAAAGATCAGTGGATGGACCAATGACATCAACAGGCTTACTATTGTTCCCCAGCAAAGGAGGAAAGGGCTGGGGCGCCTAGTTTAGTATTAGAACTCTAGTCTAGAATAGGAGAAGCCCTAAACTCAATTCTCCATACATCAAAAACCAAAGTATTGTAAAGAGAAGGAAACGATTACATAGGGGAGCAGTGTTAATAAGGGGGAGGGGAGGAAGGAGGGAAGCTTGGATAAGAGCCTACTGGTGTGGGAGGTTGCTAGGTGAGCTGTTCTTGTTCATTCTATTGCGGTGATAAACTACTCAAGGCAAGAGCAATTTAGGGGAAAAATAGGATTATTTCAGCTTCCTTATTGCAACCCATCTTCCAGGGCACTCAGGCCAGTAATTCAAATAGGATTGAAACATAAACCATGGAAGAATGTTACTTGCTGTCTTGCTGGCAGATTTGTACTTAGCTAGTTTTCTTATACAGTCTGTACTACCTGCTCAGGGAATGGTGTCCCCTGTAGTAGATTGAGCACTTCTTCTTCAATTAATAATCAGGACACTCCCCAAAGACATGCCCACAGGCCAGTTTGGTCTGAGCAATCTTGCAGATGAGACTCCATTCTCAGGTGATTGCAGACTGTGTCAAGCTGATTGTTAAAGCTAACCAGGATAGGGACATTCATTATTGAACAGTACATAAATGATAGACATGGAGGCTGTGGTTAAAAGAATTTTAAATGGTTTTCATGAACTTTGAAAAGCACAAAGCATGATGGTTATAAACAGCTTTGGGAAAATTTAGCCTATGCTCCTATGAGTCCCAAAAATTACAAAATATTAAGGGTGGTTATTATAACCATACATTTTATTTAAACTATTTGAAACCATGTTTGTGAATTTTTTTTCTTATCAACATCCAAAGAAATTTTTTTCTATCAATAACTTTTAAATAATTAGACATCTTCCAAATTTTCTTTTTTACACCTAAATCAATTCAATTCCGTTAAATTCATTTTATTTTCTTTAATGTATGAGGAGGTGATTAATGTTTTCCTTTTGGGTTAGCATTTTGGTTTGTGATTGTTCATGATCTTATTACCAACCATCTTCGGTATTATCAAACCATGTAGTCGTTTTTACAGCAGTGAATTACACCTGATTCAGGTACTGGAGAATAATTAATATTCAAAGAACACTTTGTGCTGACAATAAACTAGCTAGCAACATTTAAAACATTGTTGTTTTACTCTGGAAAAGTGAGGGTAGGCTCTGATTAAGCATGCATTAAAATTAATGTTGGTGTTTGTTGACATTCTGAAGATAGGAGTATATGTATGTGAATGTGTGTGTACCTATTAGTATGTGTTTGTGTTTAAATGGTTCCATTGGTATTCTTTGTCAGCTTTTCCATCACACAAAAACAGCATCTAAGCACAGGGCTTGACATCAGGATCAATAATATACTGAGCATGTAAGTGTCACAGTAAACATCAATAGGGCCCAAAGCCATCCGTGTGTTGGGAAAAATCTAATTAGCAATGCAGCCAGACTGACTGATTTCTTTCTACATCCCTTCTTTCAGAGCTCTGCACATTTCTCTTATCCCAACACTGATGTTTCAGAGTCGGCATTTTCTGTATACAGGCATGTGCTGGGAGGGTTGCACATCACCCCTGACCACCACATACGACTAAAAACCAAGCTGGCATCCTGAGATTTGAAACTCTTTGTCCAAGCCTTTATTGTTCTTCAGTTTTGTTTGTATTTAACATGTGATTTAAAGGAAAAGACTGTGAAAAATAAAATCACACTGAAGGGAATGTAGACCCAAAACTCAGTAATTCCTGAACAACCCAAAGCACGGCCAAGTTAGATGAAGGTGTTAGCAGTAACTTGTTGAGGCTAAGTAAGCCTTCCAGAAATAACCTTCAATGATTCTGACACTCCTAATAAAGAAAAGGAGGTTGGAGTTTGTGATGAATAGGAATAAATAAACAGCTATCATGCTCCCACTCTCTGTCCCTCCTCTCCTTCCTTTCCATCTCTGACATTAACACACAGTCTCTGAGCTTTAACGCTTTTTCACTGGAAGGAAGAATACAATGCAAGTGTTTGCCTCAGTGACCTGATGGGGTCATTAGAAAGTGGCGTACATGGGCAACACAGACGTCTTTCCAGAAGTTTATTTTAAAGCTTAGGCTTGTACTGCTTAGACCTTTGTGAAAAGAACAGTAGAACTTGGCTAAACAGTTGACATTAAATTGACAAGTTGCTCTTTGGATCAACTGTCTCTTACTTTTATCATTAATAAAATTATTGTGCTAATATCAATTTAAGGACCAGTCTCTCAGTGACACTACTGAAAATCAAGTCCTTCATCCTTACAAGAAAGCATCACCTCAAAGTTCAAGTATTGAAAGGTTCACGAACATACTGCCTGGTGACTGGATATCAGGAACACAGTGGGGTGCCCAGAGTACCAAGGCATTGGAACGTAGGCACCTTCTGCCCTCAGGTCTGAGTTAATGCCACGCTGAACATGGATGCACAAGAGTACAGAGGAAGGCCACAGCTCCAGAGATGACTATCAGCATTCTCTCTGACTTTGCTTTTTATTCCTCGATAATTGTCTACTATGTATGAAATTATTTCACAGAGCAAGGATCATGAAGCTCACTGAGATGCAATGCACATGTGAAACAGAAGTCATTAGGAAGAGTTCCCCTATGTAGTCCTCAGCCAGTGTATTTGTTTGAATAATTTCACCCAAAACATCCACATTGAGTTCTAACCTGCAAGTGATACTTAATTTCGAAAAAGGACCCTTGTAAAGGTCATTAACCTAAGGTCACACGGGAGGAGAGTAATTCCTTAGTTACATATAACTGGCGATCTGACTAGAAGCAGTAGGTTAGGAAATAGAAAAACGCAAGGGCCACTGCGAATGTCACTCACTGGTGGCATAGTTGTCTAGCATATGCATGATGCTGTGTTCAGTTCCCAGCAATGCACTAAAGGAAAGGAAAGAAAACGGGAAAGCAGAACTTGTGAAGGCAGAAGTCATGCCTGGCACTACATGTCAACTAGACTAGGACTGGCAAGGACAGTGAGAAGCAAAGGAAAAGAAGTGGTCAGTTCCTGGACCTTCAGAATTAGAGGACCTGGGTCCTTAATTCCAACCGCTAAGCCTCATAAAGGTAGGAATGTAAATCTGTTAGGTTAACTACTTGGTCTGTGGGATTTTGTTGTGATAACTCAAAAATCTAATACATCAAGGAAATCAAGGGCTAATATTTCTTTCTCAGAGCAAATGTCACTGAGATATCCGGGGAAATTGATTCAATTGATATCAATCTAGAATAAAACAGGACTGAGTGACAAAAGGATAGGGATGGAGGAGCAGATAAGGGGACAAGGAAATTACCGCACGGAACACTGCATTGAACTTACCTTCTCGGGGTTAATTAGACAAAGCATGATGAATGACACTTCTCTAAGAAAATCTGCCTGAAATGTCACTCAGGAAGAGGCAGAAATACTCTTCTCTTCTGGCAGGTGTTTACCAGAGCTATCCTGTCTTTGTCTTGCAGAACATTTTCGCCATGGTCCTGCCCACCTCAGTATGAACCAACAGACAACCTGTCTAGATAGAAGGTGCCTTAACACCTCCATCTTCGGTGTCTCGCAAAAGGGAGAATAAGAGATGGGGGCTCGAGTGCCCATTAAGCTGGCACAACAATAATTACGTCACAAACGCCAGCACGGAAGTTTCTTTGTTCTAGCTATGACAAAAAAAAANCTGACAAACCAACTCGATGCCCGAAGAGTTTGCTTTGACTGGAAGCTGGATGGCACAGTCATCGCCACAGGGAAGGCACATCAGTGGAGCTGAGGGGACTACTGGCACTGTGTCTGTAGGCAGGAAGAAGAGAAGAGAAGAGTGAGTGCCGGTGCTCAGCGGCATGAGCCCTTTCACGTAGCCCAGAACCAGATAACGAAATGGTGACACTCTTTTTGGGGATTTGTTCCCCCGCCTTAATTAACCCAGTCTAGAAATTAACTTACAAAAATGATGAGAAATTTGTCCCCCAGGTGATTCTGGGTCCTACCAAATCGACAACGTTGACTAGTACATAAAAGTTACCCTCATTTCACAGAGAAACCCTGTCTCAAACAAAACAAAGCAAATTACACATTTCCTTATTTGACATTCACAAGCATTACTTAAATTTCTGACATTAAAACAAACTTTTGGGACTAACTGTGAGGATTTACTTCATTTCCTTTTTAGCCTCTACTTTAGTACTCTTTTCTGTCATGGCTACTAACTCACACTATTCATATATGAAATTTCTATGCCCTTCCAAGTGACTCTAATACATATCAATTAATGTAGCGACAACGTTCCAAAATTGCAGATGGACCCAGGACGCTTGAAGACATTTTAGAAAATAGAAAACCTGTGTACTCTAGAATCTATTATTGTCAAAGAGACTGAGAAATCTAGACCACTTTAATGTAGGCAAACAGAGTTCCAAGGTATTGCTATCTGAAAGATAGAGTCAAAGCCAGAATGGAGAGTTCAGGCAAGAGAAACCTTTATAGAAATATGTTTTGCAGTTGCACCATATTATTTTCTCTGCAGATAAGACAACAATCTTATTCCAACCCATTCTTGTCCCCACAGATAAAACAATGACACATAATGAAATCTCACTTCTTACTCTGTAGTCTGTGAGATAAAAAACAAAAGAAAGAAAAATAAATTGAACCTTTCCTGTAGATTACCAGATTCCTATACTCTCAGCAAATTCTCTATATGTGAAGCAAAAATTGGGGAAGATTGGCACTGCAATAGCTAGGAGTCAGTCATGGTTTGCCTTTACCATCACATGTTACTGGTAGATGTCCAGAAAATAACTTGAAAACACTTTCTTCTAGAAAAGGCTTAAACAGTCTCAACACAGCTTGCATAGTTGGCAAGGGAGATGCTAATTTGATTTACAAAACCAATCTAAGCTGAGACCTTTCTCCTCAGATTCCATCGTCTCCACGGAGATCAGAGCTGAAGGTTTCATTTTGTTGTTGTTTATGGCTGTAGTCAGAACTTAACAAAGAAGAGTAACTCATTCTATAAGTCACCAGGAGGGTGACAGATGCTAATGACTTTCAGTCAGTCTTGAGGTGGATATAGATTCAAGCCAAATACTTCAAGGTGGAACTCCTGTGCTCAGGTCTATTATGCAACCCCAAATGAGTGACTTTAATTTCCTTGCAATTGTATATGAGAAAGCTGAAGAGTTCTAGGTGATCATTAATCTTCAAGGATATATCTATGTAATAATTATCTTTTTGAAAGCCTTTTCAATTTCCTGTGGATGTGGCACTTGCTAAGTCTGGCACATTGAGTAGACGTGTGTGCACTCTGTGGGGTCAGCCAAGTACAGCTCATCTTTGTAGAAGTCTTGTATTGTGAAGGTAAGGTGCAGCTCCATCTACAGAAACATAACATTAGCATCCAGGACTTACTCATTTTAATATTGTGCTGACAATGACTTGATCTGTGAGGGATAGGTTTGTTTTTTTACATTAACCAGTGCTTCTCAAAGTCAATATTTACAAGCTCTTATTAATATAATAAATATACTCATTAAATTCATTGACATTTTTGACCTAAACTATTCCACTTTGAATTTTTCTTATAAATACTATTGATGGATAAACAGAAATGCATGTTTAAACTCTAATGCATATGTATTTTTAAAATGGGAAGATTGCTTTTTCACTGAATAGAGACATTCAGAATTGATCTAGGAACCTCAGATAGCAAAAGTTTCTAGGATGAGGAAAGACTGATGCAGAATTTTAAGTTTAAGGCCTACCTGGGCTGTGAGTTCAAAGGTCAGCCTGAATATCTTTGTGAGACCTGGTCTCAAATTAATTCTGAAAAGAACTGTGTATATATTTCTATGGTAGAGAACGCTTACATAGCATGTACATGTACAAGGACTCGCATTCAACCCACAATAACACAAAATAAGTAAGTAACGAATAAACAAACAAACAAACAAACAAATGCTTTTCTGATACAAATAACAAAGATGTAGCTTAGGGTTCCCACATGATTTGCCTATGTTTAGACAACATACACAGTCTAAGTCAAATGTTTTTGATTAGAGTCCAAATTAATCCTGTGTTTTTTGTCCACATTCTATATTGATGAAATGGCTGATAATAAATCAGTCAAATAATTACTGTGAACATGTGCAAATATTTACAGAAATATTTGTATCCTTGGATTCTTTGTGGAATGTCTTTTGCTTTTGCCCAGTGGAGTGCTTTCTCCACTAATCTGGTTTCTTTACTGGTACTCCAGGTGTCTGGCATGGCAGTATGAGGAAGGACCCAGGGACAGAATTCTTCTTGCCTCACAGAGCACAGATCAAACTCGCAAGAATGGAAATGTCACCAATAAAATCAGTAACGGAACAGCAAAGCAAGATGGAGAGGCATAAGACCACTGAGTGAATGGAGGCTGTGGGTATAAACTAAAATGTTTGAGGTTTTGAAATGAGTATTCAGGTAAATGGAGAGAGTAAAGCTTCAACCCCCCCCCCAAAGATAAAATCAGTATTGGAATGAAGCTCAAATCATAGCCAGAGAGACAGGGTCATAAACAACCTGGAAATGAAAGGTACATGTGCTTCAGGAGAAGGACTGGAAGGTCTGTACCCTTCTCGTCTTGATTGTAGATATACTTGCTAGTGGATATACTTTACACTCAGACATGTTTGAGGGGAAAACACTACTAGTAAAATGGTAAGTTTGGAGGTGTGTAGTTCAATAATAGAATACTTGTCTAATCTGGGCAATGCCAAGGTTCAATGCCTAGCACCAAAAGAAAAAAAAAGGAAAACTAAGACGTGATTTAAAAAAAAATTAGAGCTTACCTTCCAGGTAATGCATGATTCATGAGTTAACCAGGTACATCCTAGAAATGGCTTGGGTAGACTGTAGAGCACACATGCAGAAGCAAAGCAAGGAAGACTTCTGTTACCGCTACACAGATATCCATTGGTTCATTCTATTGTAAAGTCTCTACTTGAATAAGTGTGCTAACTGCGTATTTCTTACGGGTTATATTCAGTCTTTGTTTAATATGAATATTTACAAAAAATCGTATTAAATTTGCACATCTGCAAATTGAAATGTTTATATTACATAACCTCTAACTGCTGAGAGATTCTTCAGGGCTGATCTCTATGTTAATTTGCTTCAGTAGTACTATAATTTGCATTTATCACTTTGACTTTGCTGCTTCCTTGTGCCCTAAAAATTAGAGTTTTCATAGCTGAACTTTCACATTTCATTTGTTCAAAGGTCAGAAGACTGGGGTACTCTGGAAAGACTGTACAGTAGGATAAAATGACAAGTTATACAGAGTCCTAGCTTTTACATTCCGCAAAATCTAAAATAGTAAACATAATATTATGGCTATAATATAAATAACAATTTCTACATATCATAAATGAAAATTGATATGCTCATTGTAGCACAGGATAGGCACCTAGAACCAGTTTGTATGTCTAGCAAAGCTTCTCAGCATAGCGAGAAGCTGATATCCTACCTAGTAAGTGGGTGGGCAGTAACTAAACACAGGGCACAGTCATGGGCACTCATAGTGAGATGTCCCAGACAAAGGGATAAGAAAATGTAAGGGCTGATAAGTCGCATAGGACATTCCCAGGACTAGATGAAAAATACAAGGCTAGCTCAGTACAGGCAGACAAGACTGGGTATGGTGGATTGGAGAGGGAGTATGGCCATGAGGGAATTTAAAGTGAAGCATGAGTTTATAATTTTTTCCTTTAGGATAAACGATTCAATTATTTTGGGGAGGTTTTCATGTCAACTTTCTTGCTGGGCTTGTATCAGCTCAATTAGTTGAACCTGTACAAAGATGATCTTTCAGGTGGGAGAATATTCTCCAAATTTCTGAAAGTCAAGTTAAGAAAGCACAGAAAGAAACACATAAGATTTATATCCACAAAATTTGACATGAGAATAGTGTTTCATGCATATATTCAAGAGCAATGCTGAAAATGATGTCAAAAAGAAAGCAAACTGAAAATTAGATGGAAAATGCAATGTTCATTAACTACCACATCAATTGACAGCGTATAAACTGAGTGAATCAATTTGGGGGACAAAGGCCCCTGGAGATTATGTTTGCAGTGGTTTGAATGTTGATGTTCCTCCAAAATTCATGTTCACATTAACCCCCTGTGTGACAATTCAAAGGATGGAAGCAACAATAAAAGAATTGGGTCACAGGGACTCTGCCTTTGGGAATAGAATTAGTGCCTTAACTCTTGAGGGTAAGTTGAGTGTTGTACATATTTGCATTCTCTTAATGCTTATCAATTTTGGAGCAAAACTTGCACAATTCCAGAACTAGATACAATATAAAATTAAGCAAATAAATAAAAGTATACATAATTGTTAATATAGTGCTTCTTGCACAGGTCTAAGCACTTTTTCTCCTGTATAAGTAGAAGCTGCTAAAGAGTCCCTCTCAGTCTGTAAAATGCCTGCCTTGAAAGCACAAAGATCTCAGTTTTATCCCCAGAATTTTTGTTGAATCCTCTGGTTATGACAGCTTGCATCTTTGGTCTCAGGGCAAATTGTCAAAGATGAGTCTCTATGTCTTGCTTGCCAGCCAGCATGGCCTACTTGGTGAGTTACAGGCCAATGGAAAACCTTGTCTCAAAAAAGAAACACACGCAGACATAGATAAAGATACACACACACATACACAAACATTCACAAATGTGCACATGAAGAGACACACAAACACACACAACCAAAACAACCGTGCTTGGTAATGGAGGAATGACACACAAGGTTATCCTCTGATATCCACAAATATTTGTACACATATGTAAATCCACACAGATGAATGTGCACACACATGCAGAGCCACTCAAGGAAGCACAGCTTTGTTAGAGGTCAAGCTGATTTAGTTCAGGCTCTCTTACTAAACAAATACCTAGTCCCAGCTCCAAGAGACATGCATTTCCTTAAAATTTTAAGGTTACTGGCAGCCATATTAAGAGCAATGGATGTTACCTATTTCTAAGATATGTCAAATACATAAGTGATTTAGATGGTCTGAGTTCCATTTTCACCTAAAGCCCATGACTTTCATGGCCCTAGACATTATATATAAAGTAACCTAGAGTTTTTGTTTATTTTTATTATTATTTCACAGTTCAGCTGAGGGTGCTTCCCAACATTGTTTTCCCAGAAGTTATTTCTTTGTTTTCCCTCACAACAAAGCCAACTGCAGCTAAAGGACATGTGTGAATAGCTGTCTGTGCAGTGCAGATAGAATGATTTATGCCTTCATACTTTTTGGGTCAAGAAGCAGCATCTTAAAAAAAACAGTCATTCAATCATTATATTTTGTAAGCATAAAGATCTTTAAACCTGTGGGCAGCATTTGCTAAATGTCCTGTGTTCTCTACATTACTCATGCATTCTACAACTGGAATGCTCTCCTAGAAACCAAATGAAGAAAAGAAAACTGAAATGCAAAATTTCAAAGAGCTGTCATAAATTTGCATATTTGGATTTCTAGATTTGAAATAATTTGTAATTCTGTGTAGCATCTATTTTGCATTTGAGGCTATAATACAGCATGATAATGTAGATTTTAATAATTAGGTAATAGTAAAAATATAGATATTTATTACACATATTCATTTTTGGTTTTGATAACACCATAGCTATATGTTCTTTTTGTAAAAGCTCAAGATGTGAAAATCTGTCAGCATTTTGGTCTGAATATTTAGTTGAAGGAAAATGTGCTTTTAAATTACTGCCATGTTCCCTCCAGATAAGTAATATTTTCATTTCTTGCACTTTGTGGGCATTAAAGTAGTTAAACACATCTTTAGGTGGATATGCATATATTGGAGTAGAAATATTTGAACAGTGAGCATCCTAGCAGCTGCTGATTTTATAATTGTGTACAGTTGTAGAGACTGCAAAAGTCAAGGCAAGAATGATTTCCCCAACTCAACACTTTGTTTACTCAGCTAATACCGTTATTGATCAGCTTCTCCAAACATACTACTCGGCTTTATTTGATAATGGGAAGTCTGACCACAGACCTCACGAATTTTTATTACAGGACAGCATATCTTTGGTGGAGGTAGGAAAGAAAATAAGTAAGGAGAAGTTTTGACAAAGAAATGGAGTTTTGTTTACAATAAAGAAAACCAGAATTCCAAATGGTGGGGCATCCCCAAAGCTGCACAGAACAGTATTATGTTCAAGTACAGTTTAGCAATTTGCTTCAAGTACTTTTATTACCTGACATGTTCAGCAGAATCCCAGGCTGGTTTTGGGTGTCTTTCATGGCCAGTTGCATCAAGAGGCTGGGCCCTATGGTGACACCCAGCAGAAAGCTTAGGAAAGAGGTTCATTGAGTGACAGCACTATTGCCTGGCATGGCTGGAGGGAACTGATGAGATCACAAATGCTTAGGAAATTATAAGACCTCAGGAATTTTCCATTTTACAATGGAAATGAGGCAGCCCACAGGATATGAGAGGGGAATAGGAAAACTGAATTGCGTCCTGTTGGGTATGACAATTTTGGTTGGTGTCTAAACTCCATTCTGTTTCCTGCTGCCTGGCTCTAACTTTGTTTCAGGTATACAAACATTCCCGCAGGTATGATTGTGTTTATTTGCACTGTTTTTTGAATCTATTATGATATTGGCGATGTCTGTATCATCTGTTTGGACGGTTTTGAAATCGGTAATGTCCTCTTTTTGTTCTCATCCTCGCTTATGCTCACTTTCTTCACCCCACCTTCACCCCACTCCTTTGCTT
The DNA here is from genome assembly GCA_001685075.1 of Bramus lutescens. Classification (NCBI taxonomy): domain Eukaryota; kingdom Metazoa; phylum Chordata; class Mammalia; order Rodentia; family Cricetidae; genus Bramus; species Bramus lutescens. The sequence goes on along the minus strand of LOEQ01004902.1, from coordinate 7,647 downwards.
CTTCTTTTCCTAGCTGGTTGTCTTATTCACAACTTGTAACCATGACCCATGACATGCTCTTCTCTCAAATCCTGTGAAGACAAATGTACACAACTAGGGTTTTTTGTTTGTTTGTTTGTTTGTTTTGCAGGCTTGAATTTTAACTGCAGTTAGAGTAAGCAACTATCCATACTTTTTTCTTTGCTCAGAACTTTAAATCTCCAACTTTTAAAGTTCTTTCATATTTGCATATCCATTTGTTTACTGTGCTTCTATGTGAATTAACCATTGTAGACATCATTTGAAGGGTGCAAGCAGGAGACCACAAATCCACTGAGTACTCTGGCTTTCCAAGAGCAAAGGATGGCTTCTCTAAAAGAATCTAATACAAAAGTTAGCACTGCATGGACTATAAAAACATAGACCGATGGAGCCATCAGGAAATTGAAATGTACCATTCAATCTTTTAGATGAATAGACTGAGTATTTAAGACACTTGAACAGTGTTTTATGTTTTACTCAAAATAATATTTAATATGACTTCTTGTAGTGTTTAATCCTTAATCTTATAATATGGACAGTTTTAATATTATTTTAGATAAAATGTTTTGCTTACTAAGATGATGAACACTGAAATAGAACTAGATTACGCTATGAACTCTGATGGTTAATGATATTGGAAGTAGGAAACACAATAATTAGAAAGTGAAGGAATTAGACATTAAATTGCCTTTTCTGAGTGGGGATCTTTTCCTCTAGGAAAAGAATGTTTTACCTACCGGAAAAACAACCATTATGTAGGTGTGTATAAAGGTAGAATTTCTGATATTCTGTTAATAAAATCAAAGATTTTTACAAGTATGGAATTGAAAAAGGTATAAAAATGAACCTCATGGCATTAGAAACAGATGAACAGAGGAGGGAAGCGAAAGAGGCATGGGGAAAGGGTGGAGAGAGGGAGGTGAGAGGCTTAGGAGAAGAGACAATGGGGGAAGTGGAAGGAAGAGGGCTTCTTCTTCCTTTAAATCACAGGGTTCCCGAGTAACTCAATTTTGGGGAATTTATTTCTTTCAGTGACAACTAGGACTTCAACTACAGATCCCCAAACACAGTCAGTTCTGCAGTTGTTATTCATTCTTTGAATTACAAGATTCCACAAGCTACTGAAGAAAAAGACACCATTCTAAAATATCAGTCTCCAGTACAGTTTGTGACAGAACAGCAGTGTCAGGGACACCTTTTCTATCCAGCAAGACCACCACCAAATAGCTTCTCGTCTTACTAAAAGTGTACAAGTCTCTCAGTATTTGGCTAATGTGCTGAATGGAGCTGTTTAAGCCATGCTTCTCACTAAACTACACATACATCGTTCATGCCTGAGCACCTTCAGTTTTGCAAGCCAAGCAGGGGCACATTCAAAAAAGCTGTGAGAACTGAAGGAAGTAAAGAATTCCTCTTTGTGACAATGAGCCATATCTTCTGATAGAACACCAAGACCATAGTCTCCAGAGCAGAACGTTTTCACAGATGGCACCACCTACTTGGATGGGAGTGTAATTATTCCCTTCCTCACAGAAAAAGAGATAAGAATAAAGCAAATGGCTAACACAGAACACCACAGATAACAAGCTCATTGACAACACACTGGCTCTGGGAGTCAGGTGGTTTTATGAATTATCCTTCCTATTTCCCAAAGCAATCCTGCTGCACACAACCATGAAAATTAGGCAGATTCAGTGCTCCCTCTGTCCCTGAGAGTGGTCACTTTTAAACTTGCTTTCCTCCACTTTTCATGGCCTTTGTTATTATCTCTTTCTCACCATTCAGAATGTCTGATGCCGTCTCCCTCGGATCTTTAACCTTGAAGCTGATATTTCATTTGTACTGGTGTTGACTACTATGAATGAATTCTCTTCAAAATATTTGAAGGTTAAATACAGTAAAACAAGAACAATGTTTATTCTTGTGAAATTCAATGTGAGCACACACACAAACACATGCATGCATGCATGCATGCACGCATACACACACGCACACACAAATGCACAGACATGCACAAACACATACAGGTGCATGCACACATCCAATACACAAAAACAGAAAAATTCACATGCATACAAAATCATGTGCATATGCAAACACGTGCACAATTGCACACACACATATGCATGAGAGGATTCACATGCACACATATGCACAAGTATGTAAATGCATACCCATGCATGCACATACTGCGTATACATATGTACACAAACATGCAAATACACACACACTACACATGTATGCACTCAAACAGCCACACACATACAAACACATGAACACACACATGCACATGCATGTGCACACACATAGAGCACTTATACTCAAAAATTCCGCTTAGCTTTGTGCTCAGGTAACTTGTGGAACCCTGAGCAAATTCATTGTTTAGTTTTATCACTCAAGAATGTCTATATTGCTAATTTAAGATTGGAAAACCAATCACTCATGAAAGAATTTCAAATATCCATGGATGATAATTTGTGAGTATTTGAAAAAGCTGCAACAAGACTCATTTTATCTTCAAACATCAAGAAACATATCACCATGTTCTTTCACAGAAAAGGTGGAAGTGGTTATAAGGAAATGCAAATGAGTATTGGATAACTACAGATAACAGTATACACCTGAGCAGTACTGCTCATGAATACAAAGGGCACAGATGTGCATCACTGACTGAAATTGCAGAGATGCCCACTCTCCTTTCATCCCAGCAGTGCAAACACAACACGTAGAGTGTAATTCCTACCTCGTTCTCGTGCACTTGACAACATAATTGGACAATATAAATTTGTAAGTCCCCTGATGACATCCTACAAATTAAACAAAAATGATGTCATGGCTTTAAAAGTTCATTTAAATGAAGCCACTGAACTCCTCATTCTCTCTTGAGAGAGGCTAATCTCAGGATAAATGATCATTATGAGTGAGAAAGAGTGGGGGAGCAAAAGAGAGAAGAGTGAGAGATTGAGAAGAGAGAGAGAGAGATTTTCAGGTGGCATTGAGGAAGGCATTGGACACTCGAGCACTTGGAAAACTCGTGAAGATGATCTCTTAGTAAAGAAGAAAGTAGACTTGGGTTTGATGTTCACATAGAGTTAAAAGCATTTGCCACCACCATTGAGACATAGTCTCAGCACTCTGGCTACTAATGGGGAAGACATAGGAGACACTTCTACTTAAACTCTTCCCATTCAATGACCCTAAAGCAGGTTCAACATTTACAGCCTGTGGACCGGACTGAGCACTTGTTTGTGCTGAGTCTGCTCCACAAAGGCCCTCAGTCAAGAAAAGGTGCATAAGACTTGAATCTAGTAGGTGATAAACTCACCAAGCCCAGCATCTTTCCATGTCACTTTATTATTTGTGTAGGAGGTGGGATGGGGCAAGGGGAAATGTGTGTATGTGCGCATGTGGAGGTGCATGTGGAGGCCAGAGTTCATTGTGCTTCTGTGACTGGCTTTTACATGGCTTCCGGGCTTCATAACTCAGGTAATTATGCTTGTGTAGTAAGCACTTTACTCACTGAGATATATTCCAAATCTCATAAAATTATACTTAAAATTCAGTTTGGGAACTGCAAGATGGCCAGCAAGCAAATGAACTTAGCAAAGCTGATGAACTGGGTGTTACCTCGGGATTCACATGGTAGAAGGAGAGACTCAACCTCTGCAAATGTCGTCAGACTGCCACACACGTTGTTGGTATGCGGGACTTGTGTGCCCCCACAGATACAGTTCACCTCCCCCTACACACAAATAAACAAAAATGTAATTTTAAGTCACTTGAGACTAATACATTTATCAATGGGGGTAGGGTGGCTATACATGGTCCTGTCAGATAATCAGTAAAGAAATACATATTGTAATAGCAAAGTGTGTATATTGTAGAGCTTGGCTTCCTGGGTTTACAACCCAGCCCTTGTCTGATAGTTTCTTATGTACCATGTGTCCTCCTCTTGTACATCAAATAGCAATATTGATGCTATTTCCCACCAAGTCTTTGTGAGGATTAAACAAAAGAATGTAAGGGAATCATCTAGAAAAGTAATGTGATATGTACTCAGAACATGGAAATTCCTGGAGAATAGTAGACACTACTGGGGTTGTTTTTAATGTCTTTGTTTGTTTTTCTAACAAGATATGCATTCAACCTACATATAAATTTAGTATCCATACTGATATGCTTATCATGAATGTCGGGTTGAACAAGACAGAACTGATATTCTAGTAGACACTGTCCTCAGCTCCCTATCATCCATACCATTTGATCAAAATAGACATCACTATTCCTAATTCCAGAAGGCATCAAACCTTACATTTAGTCTCATGTGTGCAAGATGGGAAACTCATGGAAGAGTATAGAAACTTGAAACACTGAGAAAACTAACAAAAAGAAAAGCCGGCAGTGTTTAACCTCAGGTCTCCATCCACAGACTCATTGAGTTACCAGAGGTCGACTTTGAACTTTCCAGCTTTCCTGAGCTTCATTTTCCTTCTTTTACTTTTCTTTTATGTACAGCAGAGACTTTTACAGCAAAACATTCTCAAATGACTCTATCTCATAAAAGTTAAATTTAACTGTTTTAATTTATTTATTAGGAAGACATTAGGTAATTTTGGAAAGCTAATGAATTATATACTCTTTAGTGCATAGATTTTATATAATACTTAATAATGTTTAAATATTTAAGTAAAACCTTAACGTGATAGCTTTATTTTCTAACAAAATAAGACAAAAGAAATAAACTTATAACATCTGCGTGTCAACGTTCACGACCTTTGTAGATCTGTCTTTGAGACCTGTGGTTTGAGGACTCTAAAGAATAGGGCAGACTACAGTCTAGTGCTGTAGATGACTATATTTCAGTTTCGTTGTACTTTTATACATGAAAGAAAAGAAGGAAGCAATGATCCAAGAAAGGTTGTTTGAGTTCAGAGAAACATAATCAGAATAACATGTAAATAAACACCATTAAAGACATAGTAAATATTAACAGAGCAGCCCTTTCCCAGAACTTTCTCAGGACAGACCAATTTAAACACAGTTAGTTGCCTGACATGTACAATAGATTCTACCTGGGAAAGCAGAAAAACAAAGCAGAAGGCCATCCCCAGATTCAGGGTACACTGAGGACAGCACTCAGCACACTCATTCACCAGATTTGATTCTATAGTTATGATCTGACATCCAACAAAAATAAACATGTCTTATAAGTTGAAGGAAATGTTTAACACAAGAGGCACAAAATCATGTCCAAGAACAGTCCACAAAACAAGTGCATCTGAGGTAAAGACTCTGCCTTGTCCTGGAGCCTCCCTCACAGCTCCCCAAGGCACTGCTCACCATGAGTCATTCTTCTCACCGTGTTCTGACACTGAAGTATAACCCAGTTGCAGAATGTGTGTCTAGCAAATAAAATGACCATGGTTCAATCACAAGCACAAAATAAAAGAGAGAAATAAAAGAAAAAAAGAAAGGAGAAAGGATGAAAGTCAATTGTTTAGCATTTATGATAAACCATTTTTTGTTTGAAAAAACTTTTAAAGACCTCAAATTTTATAGTGACTATACATTTAGAAAGGTTGATATTCTAGATACAGTAAGTTAACTATATTGTTAAAATAATTATAGCTATTCCTTTTTATGTTTTTTTATGTGGCTCATAACTTTCTTTTAAGCATGCACTGATCTAAGGAAATATTTTAAACATGCATTCATATAGCAAATTATATTTAATTAATTATTATTATTTGTTTAGTTATCTATTATCAAGCATGGTTATAATCAAGTTTCTAGAATTCTTAATCTGTTTACATAACTCAGAAAATAATGTTCCAAATTCCAGAACATTGTTGTGATGTATCTCACCATACATAGTGAAACAAAGTTCTCCATATTTGCCAGATATGTCAGAGATAAATATCTACAAGGATTGCTTAATCTTCATTAAATCTATAGAATGGCCGGGCGGTGGTGGCACATGCCTTTAATTCCAGCACTCAGGAGGCAGAAGCAGGTGAATCTCTGGGAGTTCGAAGTCAGTCTGGTCTACAAGAGCTAGTTCCAGGTCAGGCACCAAAACTACAAAGAAACCTTGTTTCAAAAAAGAATCTATGGAATGATAAATTTATATATGCATCTGTGTAGGTATATATGCATATTTGTGCATATATATATGTATACACATACACACACAAGTATATCTCTGGTTCATCTGGTAAGTATGGAGTCAGTGAAGCAATCTTTGCCTATATTGTTTGATAAAACCATGTCACTCTTAGCACAGCTGTAAGAACAGTTAACAAACAGAAAAGAACACTACAAAGCATGGGCTGAATTCCCAGTAGTGTGGGTTTCCTGAGATCTGGGGTTTTCTGATGACTTGTGGCTGGACGACACATGAGAATAATAATCCCTTTAGACAGCTTCAGTGAGCTAGTGAATGGGATGGATGAAGTGGACGTGTATCTCCACAAGTAGCACCCCAAATAAAAGAAACTATTTGGGGTCAGTACACAAGACATATGGCTTTGGCCAGGGTCAGGACAGAAGACAGCATGTGTGCCATGTCATATGTTTCCATCTCTCACCAGCCTTGTTAGAAAACCTTCCTTGTATCCTTGTTCATACAACAGAGAAGAATTACTTCATTTATCAAAGTTATAAACTTTAAACTGGTTGTTGTCCTCTTAGTGCAGCAAGCAACACACCAATCTCATAAACTCTAAATTCGACAGCCCACTCTCCCTTGGAAATCTCTGAAAACTATCCAGGTTACTGTATCTCATTTTGCTACTATGCTCATATGCATGCAATCCCAACATCCTCACAGAACACTTAGGTCATGGTGCACATGGATGGGGTTCTTCATAACACGCTGTACAGTGGAAAGTACTTGTGGTTTGCACACTGATCTGGAATTCACAAGATCATGTATTAATTCTTTCCCCTGAGTTTTTGTAACCCTGCATAATCTATTTAGAGAAAACATAGATAATAGTAGAAGTTTTATGAAGTGTCTGTGAGAATCAGTTAAACCATTGTATAAGGCAAAGGTGTTTTGAATGTGGAATAGCCTAGAGAATGTGTTCCTAGTAAACAGCCTAGAGACATTACTGGGATCCTTCTAACACATTACCTTTTTGTACACACCGAGATTTTTAACATAACATTATGGAATATATACTGATAATAAAATCGTTACTGAACTGAAGCAGAATGCAGCTGTCATCTCAGTAATGTTTTTACAGTAACAAATACACGTATTTAGCTAGGAATAGAGGGGAGATTGAGGGTATCTATGAAAAAATAAGGGTAAAATACAGGGAAAGGAGGAAGAAAAGGTAGGATAAGGGGAAGGGAGAAGAAAGACTGAGAGGAGGATGGAGAAAGGGGAAGAGAGGAAGGGGAAGGGAAAAAAGGAAGACAGGCACTGCCCCTGAAACAATGAAGAGACAAGCAAAGGTGCTTGGTGGTGGGTTCAACTGTAGTGTGCATCTGAGTCAAGAGAACAGTGAGTGGGGCTCAGCAGCGACCTTTCCTTAGCAATCCCGATTTCTCTGATAAACTGTTTGACATGAACATAGTTGAACAAATGCTTTTGTGGTATGATAGGGCATCACTTGGGTA
>LOEQ01004901.1:70406-100306 GCA_001685075.1 Bramus lutescens | reverse complement strand
GCCTGCCTCTGCCTCCTGAGTGCTGTGATTAAAGGCATGTGCCACCACTGCCCAACTTTTTTCAATCATTCTTTAATCTATATATCGCATCCACTCCCAAGGAGGAGACAAAAGAATTTCTTAAGATTAGAATAACCATATAATTTAATATCTAAAATTTGAAAGTGAAAGGTTCTCACTAGTCGTCGTTTTGGGGCATCTGATCACCTCATTTGTCAAGAGCTCAAGTACAATAAAGTGATAACAGATAAGAAGTCAAAAGGTCAAAGAAGGGACAAGTGCTGGGTAAACACCGAAGCATGTCTCCCTGCCTTTGATCTATCTGCACACAATAAGCATCACTTAGCAGCTTGAGAGATGGGATCGTCCTATATCACTCTTCCCCAATCATAAAGGAAACTGTTATTCATGGTAGGCTACCAATCGTAATAAAGACCTCTCCAACGTCAGTAGCACAAGACAAAATTGTCTATTTTCACTCACACCATAGTTCATTTTATTGGTGAGGGAATGATGGTTAGTATGCCATCATTCAGAAGCCTCTGCATACAAGGACTTCTTTCTCTGTGACATGGGACAAGCAGGGGACTTTTGAGGACAAGCATCCTGCACAAAAAGCAGAAGGCAGAGAGCAGACAGGTCACATGACATTCTGCAAAAGACACACATTCCTTCCTCACAAAGTCCATGGGCAAGAACTGAATTCAGGACTCCTGTCTACATGTGAGGTCTGACGATTCTCCCAGGAGGAAGTTTTAAAATGGGGTTTGGGGCAACACATAGCAAGATCTATCACTCCTCACTAATGAGGTCACCAAGCACATGTTTCATCTCCCTTCCGCCCTTACGATAAGGAAATCTGAGTGTGTGCACTGCTTCACATGTGACCCTCTGGTGCTCTACTGACCTGTGGACTAGAAAAGCAAATTATCTATTTTTTAGCCCCCGCTATATTTTCAGTGAAATGGAGAAACATCATGGTTGACATTGTTTGCACAGAAAAGTAGACATTCAATATTCAGGTAGAGCATTTTTTTCTTCCCTTTGCTCTCACAGAACCTTGCATTATTCTTTAGCCTCGATGGCAAATGTCATCTCTTTCTTTGGCTCTTACTCCTCTTGAGAAATTGCCAATGTATTTGTGTCATATAAAGAATGCAGTGATCTCTTGGCTCTCTTCTAGCCCTGATTAACAACTTTAAAGTCACCTAGCAAAACCCTCTGCAGTCCTTATTAATAAAAACACATAATAAAGTTAACAAAAAGAGGAGCCTCTTTATCAGTGATTATAAGGATTATGGAAGAAGATTTATGAGCCCAAACAGAGTTGAGGAAATTGTTTCTAAAGCAAGATATGCAGTGAAGAAGGGCACCGTGCGTGAACAGAATCGCTTGCTTTTGAATTCTTGCTACATCTCACAAAGCATGGATGCATGGTGTATTAGTCTGTTATTTTCTTTGTTTACTTCTTGGGTAGCAGAGTGACATTCACAAAGGCCACTGTGGTAAATAACTAGGAAAATATGAGTTGGATAGTATCTACAGAATTATTTTCCGACTCAGGATTAAGAATAGCAGAATTTTTAGAAGTGTTGTTTCGATTTTAATTCAGAAAAATTTTAGATTTAGAAGATCTGTAAGTCTAGGACAGAAAGTTTCTGCACTTTATTTTCTTAGCACTTCCAACAAAGCCACAGCTCTAGCAAAGAAAAGGTTTCCGTTAATATAATGGCACCAGCAAGCCTGGTGGGCCTCATTCTGTCTTCTGCTGCTGTCTGCTTTCCACTTCTGCATCTGGCCCAGGGTCCTTGCCTTCATTGTTGTAGTGCCTTGCCCACTGCCTTCATTCCCACTAGTCTGTAACTGTTCTGGGTCATTCCATAGTCTTCCATCACCTTGCCAACTTTGAAGAACACTGCTTAGCATTTTAAAGATACCCCATAATTTTGAACCGTCTGCTGTTTTATTGGAGTCACATTGAAGGTGTGGCTTGGGATGAAGAACAACCTACAATATAACTTCTGTCTAGTTGCATCACAGGAGGAGTCACCTGGGCTAACAGTAAGATGTCATCATTGGTGAAGAGCTTCTACACTTTCTAGCTTGTAAGAGTACTCCTATGGCTTTCATCCTTGTAATTAACAGATATTTTGAGAGGGAAAGTTCAGTCCAACACTTGCATCTTGTCTTTCTTTGTAGATACTTGATTCTTCCTAGATTGTGGGTCATTGCTTGACCTTTCTTTTGTAGGTAACAGAAAATCTGGAAAGGGGCTGCTTTCTCTGTAATGTTGTTATGTTTGTTTGCAACAAGTCCTGTTTCTATTTCTCAGAGGGAGGCAGACATTCAGCATTTGGAATTCAAATGTATTCTAGTCACATCAGCTGTTATATTGAGTTGTTCTAGTGGTAAGTGCTCTATGATTCCATTCTAGATGTCACTATTGGCTAAATCACATCATTCTGTTTCTTCTTCTAGTAGTTTCCTTTGGAACAGGTTTATCGTTGACTTTTAGCTAATGAGATATGAAGTGAAGTTATGAGGTCGTACCCTCTAAAGGAAAAATAATTAGATAATAATTCATCTTCATAACTTCCATAGTTGTTGTTCCGGTAAACCCTGTGACCCAAACTGTTGCAAAAACACATAAAACAGTTAATAAGCAGAAACAATACTGTTTCTTCCTGCTTTACTTAAAAGTGGCAGAAGAGAAACACAAAAGCTATGTCTGTTAAATGAGTGAGTTCTTTCTTATCCATGCTTCTCATCTGTTTATTCTTTTGCGCTCACCAATGTTCTTAAAGATTTGAAATGTTTTGTAGAACAGAATCTGCTTAAGTCTATGACCTGTGAAAAACAAAGCATGTCAGCAATGGCACAAGCATACCAATACTCAGTGGAAGAAAGGGTACCCACCAAACTACTTGCTTAAGCTGGGCTCTTCTCTTATGTGAAGGGTCAGTCGGAATAATCTCCATATTTGATTTTGCATTTTTTAAAAAATCCAGATATTATTCATAGTCCATATCAAGCCCCAAATCCATGTCAGAGATGAAGAGGGCTCACTGACATTGATGTCACCACCTAGAAGCCCTACAAAGACCCTGATGCTAGTGTCTTTTTGGATCACATATAAACATAGTTTGGTGACAGGAGGTGTAGAACATTTTCTGGAGAAAAGCAGTAATTTTTCTGCTGTTTTGAACTCAAACCAATGAGCAGTAGTCAAGGTCACCATGACAAACATAGGGACACGCAAGCCCCAGCTGCTTGATTGGAGAAGGAAGAGCCAAACAGGAGACAACTGTTTGGACTTAAAAACTTGGGAAAAGCAAACACAACAACACCCTGATGTAAACCATTTTTCTCGCTGTTTTAAATGCTCACACAAGTCCGCATACTTTCTGAAGGTGTGATCTTAAGACCATGCACTGCAGCCAAAAATGGGGTCAGATCATTTGCCCAGAACATTGAAGCCCCATTAAAACGTCAACAGTTAACTTTTTCTGGGCATGGATGTTAATATTTAAAGCCTAGTTGAGCAAGTAGATACTTTCTCTAACATTAAGGCTCAATTCTATTTGATTTACAATTTGCGACTCTTTTTTTTTCTTTTGTAAAGAAGCACCCCCCCCCATCCACATGCTGTTTTCTACTTTCCAAGCATAATTAGTGATAAAGAGCCTTGTCTTGGGGTCTTTTATACTCATGACTTACTTTGCATTTGAATCTGTCAAACAGTATTTAATGTTGGCCAATTAAGTGTTGAAGTATTTCACAGGTTTGCTCTGTTGACACTTTCACAGCAACACTTCGTGGCACACATAGGGATGAAAGCTGGCTTGGCTTCTGGTGCGATTGCTTAGCACCATTTAAATTTCTGTGGAGAAGCCTAATAACCAGTGTGATGTTATTAAGAGGTGAGGAATGGGGGGGGGCGTGAATTGGCCAATCGGATAGGGCCCTCGCAAATGAATTTAGTATCTTTATAACAGAAGACCTGGAAAGCTGCCTTGTCCCTTCCACCATGTGGGGTCACGGAGAGCAATTGGCAGAATGCACACAACAGAGGTCGCTCAGTGGAACCCAAGCATGCAGACACTTTGATATCAGACTTCCAACCTTCAACATTAAGAAAAATGAGTTCCTTCTGTTTATAAGTCAGCCAGTCTGTGGTATTTAGTTATAGCAGCCAGAACAGATGAATAGCCTTCACTACCTGGTTCTGGTGGTTCATCCCTGAGCATCAGTCAAATGCCAGCCCAGATCTTCTTGGCGTTTTGTCTTTGAGGGCTTTTTAATCTCAGACATGCTGTGTTGAGTTATAAAATTTCTGTTGGAAATGGTAGAATCCTGGCTGGTGGAATGAGAGACTCTACCGATGAAGTGCAGTTTTGCTCATAAGCTACATCCTTAATTTCTATAATTTGCAAATGTTCGCAAAGGGCATCAAGGAATGTGTGTGAGCCATAGAACATTGATGCATGATTAATAAAAATCCAGAGACAGACACTGGGGTTCAACCTGAAGTTCAGAAAAGTAAAACAGCCAGCTACTGGCTCTTACCTCTACCTCAGTCCAAAATAGCGACCCTGCCTCCAGGAATCTCAGAATGAGACTGTGTCTGAGAGCTGTCTCCTCTCATTTTATAATCCTCTCTAGTTCTGGGATTAAGGGCATACACCACGACTGCCTGGTTTCTATGGCAAGCTAGTGTGGCTACCGGGATTAAAGGTGTGTGTCAATGCTGCCTGGTCTGTAAGGCTGGCCAGTATGGTTGTTTTACTTTTCTGATCCTCAGGCAAGCTTTATTTATTAAAATACAAATGAAATGCCACTACAGAACCCCATAGTTATGATTCCAGTGATAGCTTCTTTGCTACCAGCAGTTGGCTCCTGGGAACTCCACGAATCTGCTGGGGAAGGCACTGCAGACTTAGATATAATCGATTTAAAGCACCCAGTACAAAGAGGAAACTCAGTATTCCATGCTTATTTTAATTTCAAGGAATATCCCTCTTGTTTTTGCACACATTGAGTCTTCATTGCTAAGCCTGCCCAGGTTTTTGTGATGATATGAAGATCTCTTCATCTCAACTTAATAAATAACTGGGAATCTGAGAAATAAAAGCTCCCACCATTTCCAGAGATGGCAGAGCATAAGATAACATCTTCATATATGAAGCATATTATGTTAAGATAGTTAAAGAAATCATGACAGCGATTGATTTATTCTTTAAACATTTTCTTTACTTTATTTATTTATTGTGAATATGTGCATATGCATGTGTGCATGCATACAAGGCACATATGTGGAGTTCAGAGGGCAACTCACAGAAGGCTGTTCTCTCCTTCTACCATGTGGATCCAGGGGATTGTGCTCAGGTTGACAGGTTTGGCAGAGAATGTCTTTACCCACTGAGTCTAGGTGGCCCCATCTGTGATTTTATTCTCACAGGAAATAATTTAATCTGAATAAATTTTAATTTTTCAAAGCTATATTTTTATTGTCATTTAACCTTCCCTCACAAGAAATGTGTGCTATTTAGATAAGATAAAATCATCTATTGTGATAAATTTTTAAGAGAACATTTATAAGATTTTCTAGACAAATGTATGCATTTAAACATTAATATTAAATGCAGATTTTGGAATTTTTCTTTATAATTCTCTGGACTGCAGTGACATGATTTCAACATTATATTCAGTAACTTTAGTGACAGAAAATATTTTATGGGCTGTTTTTCTAAGCAAAATTTTGGACAGAGAATATATATAGATATCTTTTGTTTTCAATTCAGTATATATCCATGCACAAAGCATTCTTGTAGGAGCCATCTTGGGCAATAGTTCATATCACTTTGTCCAGGCAGCTGAGACTGGAGTCAGTGCATCAGATTCAGGCTAGAAAGAGGACCAGAGTTCAGACCCCCAGAACCCCCATACGTTGTGGAGGCCTACCTATTCCAGCCTTGGTAAGATGGGGTTCCTAGAGCAAGCTTTCTGTCAAACCTAGCCAGCTGGTTGAGCTTTGATTTTCACTGAGAGACTTCCTTCAAATAATAAGGTATAAGAGCCATCGAGGGAGGGGCTTGATATCAACCTCAGTACTCAATATACATGAGCACATACACACAGACACACACATACACAGAGAGAGAGAGAGAGAGAGAGAGAGAGAGAGAGAGAGAGAGAGAACCACAAACATAAACACATGACAATAAAGAAAAATGATGAAGTGCTAGATTTGAGTCATTTCTGAGTAAACAAAAGGCTGGTTGGGTTTCCTAACAGTGTCTGTGGGATGCTGGGACTTCTCACCTGTCTGGTTTGTGTTGAGCACCCACTGTGTGGCAGTCTCTAGTTGTTTCAGGGGTGTTAATCATTAGGACACAGTATGTAATGCCTGAATTCTAACGTAGGGGTTATCATTTATATCTATGGTGAGAAGAATCCACTGGAAGCCAAGGGACCACACATATCCAATTTGCTGCCTGTCTTGCAGCCCGTCTCTGTTTTTAGGGTCTGAGGACTCAATGCCATTACCAGCCGGATCACTCAGCGTCACTGCTAAATAAAATTCTCATGGGGTGATACCAAGTCTATGTCCAACTAAAATCCTTCTGAAGCTCAACAGAGCTCATGAGTTAGCCTGTCAGAGATGGGAGGTCATGTTTAGTTAGGAGTTCATTGATGATTCAGTGTGTAGTGTGTGTTGTGTTGGGAGTGGGGAATCCTCTTATGTTCTTCATAAAAATTGTTTGGAATGCTTTGGAAGACAGCTGCCAGGCATGATTTATACTTTTAATGCCCTCTTTCATCCTCCCTATGCCACGGATACAGGATGTAGTAGGTATCTAAGTGACTTTGAGAAACAGTTTGAACTTTGCTTTCTAGAAATGGAAGGGAGAAAAGTGACAATGGGGCCACATAATGACGTGGCTGTTACTGAACACGTGGGAGCTGGTGGAGCTTTGCTCTGAAGGTACAAACTGAGACTGTCAGGCATTTCTGTCTGCCACTGATGGCGCCTGAGTGGCCATCAGAGATAACTTAGGGCATACCTCAGCTGTCAACCACACTTCCAACTGCAACCATGTAGGAGGGAAGCCGCTAGTTAATTCCTGGCCGCTTAGCCCTGAAATAATCACACAGAAACCCATATTAATTAAATCACTGCTTGGCCCATTAGCTCTAGCCTCTTATTGGCTAACTCTTAAATATTAATTTAACTCATCTCCATTAATCTGTGTGTCGCCATGTGGCTGTGGTTTACTGAGTAAAGTTCCCAGTGTCTGTCTCTGGCAACTCCATGGCTTCTCTTAATTTTGCCTTCGTCCTCCCATGCTATAGACCAAGCCAGTTTTCTTTATTCATTAACCAATAAAATCAACACATAGATAGAAGAACCTCCCACACCACAACTGCTCTTGAATATTCAAAGCATGGCCTCACTGCCCTAGTTTTGGTGCCCTAGTCAAAGACCTAGCATTAAAATTATTGCAGTGTGTTTGAATGTTTTCCCCCATTTTCATTCATTTATTGTGTGTGTGTGTACACCTGTGCACCTGTGTAGCATGGATGCCATGTAGAGATCACAGGGAAACTCACAGAAGCTGGTTCTTTCCTCCCACATTTGGGTTTAGCAAGCTGAACTCATACCCTCAACCTTGACAGCAAGCACTTCTGCCTGCCGATTGGTCTCCCCAGTTCTCTTATACTTTTGATGGTGGAAGTTTAGTGATTTAAGAGTTCTAGTGAGAAAATGCCCACTTTATGGTTATGTCAGATATTGCAGAGGTTATTTAAATATCCTGTGGCTCAGTTGCTAAAGACCTTGTCTACCACATAGAAGCTTTGATTTTGGTCACTAGGCCTGATAATACATGTCTGTAATTCTAATACTGAGGAACTACAGGCAGCAGGATCATCAAGTTCAAGGTCATCCTCAATGACATAGCTAGCATGGGCAATGTAAGACCCTGTCTTAAAAATATGGATCACGTTTATTTTTCATGACAGGTAATCATACATATAATAAAAATCAAAGATGAAAGTACATTTGCATCCCCGTTTTCACTTCTCATCCTTCCTCCAAAAAGCTATTCTTATCAATGTCCTGTGAACTGACTCAGAGATGTTTAGGCTTGTATCACTATAGACAGTGCATATTTCCTGGAACACATTTTAAAATGTGTTGATTAAATGATCTACCTTGGTGAATATCCAGGTACAGACACATTTTTCTATCTCTTCCTAGTTAATATTTCTATGCAATTCCATTTCTGAATGTACCACTTTCATAAATGGGGTACTTCTGTAGATGGACATTTAGTTTTTAGCCCTTTGATATATTAAGTAGTACTGGAGTGGCTATCCTAGAATGTAGCTTTTTCACACTACAGAAATAAATGAAGATTAACTGAAAAAAGCTAAGTCTATTCCAAGCTGGCCATTGCCATTTGTATTTGGCTGGTTGTCAAAATTGGCAGAGGAAAGGGAAATTTTGAAATGGGGAAAGAGGCAGATTACTCATACAAAGGTTGGTTAGAGACTGTTGGCCTGGACATGTGGGCTAGCTAGGAGAGGGACAGCCTATTTGATTGGTTAGGAGTGCAAACTGGGCTTTCTCTGATTGGCCCTAAGTTAGAAGAGGGAACAAAAATTAGGAACACTATTAGATTTTAATCAATAAAAGGTCATTTGGCAATGATTGCTGCAGAAATTACTGTTCAGCTTCCTGGACTGTTACCAGAGAAAGCAATCTGGCTTCCTGAAAACCTGACTCATAGCAGTCTGTTTACTGGAGAGAAGGGATTAGTTTCCTGATTATGTTGTCATGGGTTAGAGTCCTATTTTTATATATGATCTAACTGTTATCTATTGATATATTCAGTTTCTCTGTAGATATATGCGAGTATATTTATAATACAATTCTTTAAATTAAAATTATTAGCAGAAGTTATCTACCTATCTGTCTATTTACCTCACCCATTTTATTTATTTCTTTCTTTTTTGTCATCTATCTATCTACCATCTATTTATCTATCATCTATCTATATCTATCTATCATCAGTCTATCTACAGAGAAGAGATGGGGGAAAGGATGGGTTAGATGAGCATGTAGTGTCCTTATACTGGTAGTGATGCAGCAGGTTATATCACCAGCCCTTTTCACCCTGTGCTTCTGATAGGTAAAAACAATAATATCTAAGAACAATTTAATTTATTATTGAGGTTAATAATTTTTTGTTAAATTGTATATTTTTCTTTGAATATTATATAATATTCTTGATACATATTGTTTTTAATTTCTCCCAGACCAAAAGAATAGCTCCCTGGCATTTGGAATTATTGCCCTAAAAATTCAACCTAAAACAGAAAAGGGACATGTCTGAAACATGGATATTAGACCATAGGATTCTTTACCTTATCCCTTATCAGTACCCATTTTTTTTAAAAAAAAGATCTCTTTCTCTCACAGAAAATTGATAATAGAGGGACAAAAAAAGTGTTTATGTTGAAGATAGGGCTGAAATTTGGCATTACAATTGAAGCCACCGAGAAAGACAGCTATTTCACAAGAACTAGAATCTCACGCATCTCATTGGTGTAAAAATAAATAACGAAAGAAAAGATTGTCTTAGACACTTCCATTTAACATAATTTGAAATAATCCTGATCAAGCGTTTGTTTAATTTTGCAAACAGTTTCTATCTTGACAGGGTAGCTGTGTTATAACTTGAACCAAGTTCTGACTGGACAGCTTCTAATACATACAATACAAATCAATTCCACGTGTTCCATGTAGTTGTAACATGCTTACCACTGAGCCAATCTTTAGAGAGGAATGAATCCTGGTCCAGTCTCTACAAGCCCTCTTAGTTATTGAGATTGACTTTAGCAGTAGATTACACCAGATGCATTTATATTTACTCCAACTTTGTCTTGATAATTACAAAGATCTTCCCTCAAAATATTTGTTTCAGTAGCTTCAGTTTTATGGCTAAGGCAACACACTTGTTCTTTGGAAGCTAATCATAAATCATTTACCTTTAGTGTACCCTACTGTGCTTGCTATATGAGGAAAGTTGGACAATATATGTGCCTGAACTCTCTCATATGCATGCATGTGAAGATGTTTCCAGAGTTCTCCTGAAGCCTAGTTTCCTTAGTCTGGGAAAGTGGGCTTAAGGGACAGAATAAGCTTATGAGAACTAAGGCATCTACTCAGTTCAGGGGAGTGCTGATTCTTATGTGGACCGACTTTTGTGTCAATTGTTTATTCATTCATCATCATTACACCTCAAGAATGTCTGGTGTTCCTTTGCTGTTACTTCTTCATAGAGTATTTGCACCCCATTGTAGGAATGTTAAATTATTTTTATTGAAAACAAAAAATCATATGCTTGCAGGATGTATTTTTTTTACATTTTTTCCTCTAATATTTTTAGTTTTAAAAGTAAGGACCATCACCCTCCTGTAGCAGGTTTTTTTTGAACTGACAACCAACTCCCAAATCAAGACGCAGAGACTTATTACCAATTATGAATGCTCGGCCTTATAGTATGCTTGTCCCACTAGCTCTTAAAACTTAATTTGACCTGTTTCTCTTCATCTATGTTTTGCCTTGGGGATTTTTCCTTTCTTTTATTCTGTTTGTATCCTACTTTTCCTGCTTACTCAGTGTCTGACTGGCTAGCAGCTATCTGGCTGACAGGCCCCTGGTGTCTTCCTTTCTTTCTCCCTCATTCTTTTCCCTCCAACCTGGATTCCTCTTCCACTTATTCCCTCTGCCCACCAGCCCTCCCTATCTCTCTTCTACCTAGCTATTAACCATTCAGCTTTTTATTAGATCTGTCAGGTGGCTTTGGCAGGCAAGATGAAACAAATGTAATATGTCTTATAAACTTAAACGAATGCAACTGAACAAATGCAACACACCTTTACATAGAGTAATATTCTGCAACATAAAATAACACATCTTTATACAGTTAATACTCCATAAGACCCTCCTAACTATTTTAACAGTAGTAATTGGCTTAATATTGAAAAGCCATAGATGATTATAGCTACAGATTTTTACATCTGAAATGCCTGCAGTAATTTAACTTTCATGTTTACAGTAAACGATTGGGCTCTTAGAGTGTTTCAAGCATTGCTTTAAGAGGTTTGCAAGTACTGCTTCGTGCATCCTCACAGCAACCCTGTTTCTAGTTAGCACTATTATTCTCTCTGATAGACAACAGTAGCACTAAAGCAAAGAGATACTAAGTAGCTGCCCAAGGTTGTGAGCAGATGGTGGAACTAGTTCACACGGACCATTCTTGACTATTATTCTACTTTGCATCTTTAATTCACTACTCCTTCTTGTGAATATACAGTTTAATTTGATGAAAATTGTATTTCTCATTTATTCTTCTCTCATACATTGCATTTTGACCACAGGTTTCCCTCCCTCCACTCCTCCCCATCTCCCCTCTCCACCTCCCTGCTTCCCCAAATCCACTCCGTTTTCATTCAGAAAAGACAAGTCCTCCCAGGGTTATCAGCCAAACACAGCATAACAAGATACAAGACTAGACACAAACCCTCATTTCAGGGCTGAGAGGGGCAACTCAGTAGGAGGAAAAGGGTGCCAAGAGCAGAAGAAGGAGTCAGAGATACCCTCATCCCCACTGTTAGGAGTCCTTCAAGAATACCAAGCTAATAACCATAACATATAAACAAAGGACCTAATGCAGACCCATGCAAGCCCTGTGCTTGCCAAGCCAGTCTCTTTGAGCCCCTGTGAGACCTACTTAGTTGATTTTTGTGGGTATTGTTCTCCTAGTGTCCTCTATCCCTAAGGCTCCTACCATTCTTCCTCCCTCTCTTCCTTGAGTTTTTTCAGGTTCCAAAGGAAGGGACCTGGTGAAGATCTCCAATTTGTGCTTTCTCTCCATCTGCTCCCTCTCAGATGATGATTGCACTAGGCACTGATCTACGGGTATAGCAGAATTTGATGAATTCTATTATCTAGACCTTAGAAAGAGAATCAAACACTATCTAATTAATACAGATTCTGGGCTCATTACTCTATATCTTATTCTTTTGCAGATTAAAATACATATACTAAAGTTTTATTAAGCCAATCTTGGCTCCATAACTATGATACTCATTCTTCTCTTATGTAACATTGCTTCATACATTTTGCTATTATAATTATGTCTAAACATTATATTGTAGGGTGAAGGTTCCATTTCTCCATCATTCTGTCCTATCCTTACCAAGAATGCCTCATTAAGTTGAAGTCTTTCACTAATTTAAAAATAAGGCATGCTAATTATGTAAATTATGCATATTAATGATAAAGTGACATTGAGATTAGATTTGTTTGATGTTGCAGCAGTCTTGTATGCATAGAATGTTAATTCAGTTCTCATGACACTCACCATATAGATCCTGCTGTCGTTTTGATCACTTTATAAATAGGGGAGTTGAGAACCAAAGGCAAAATCATTTTGATCACTTTATAAATGGGGGAGTTGAGAACCAAAGGCGACAGTGGGTACCCAAACTAGTATCTGGCTAAGTTCAGCTTTGTGCTCTATGTGTTCATAGCTCGTTCTACTTCCTTCAAAAAAAAAACTTGCTTGAGTTCAGCAAGTGGTAATCTCAGCTACCAGATGCACCAAGCAGACCAAGACAGCATGGGCCTCTTCTGGAGTTCCTCGCTACATGATTAGAAGAGTTTGGAAATGTTACAAAATAGGAACCTTAAAGGAAAGAGGAGGAAATTGGGATATAGTTATTTGATGATAAAAAAATCAAAGATATCTTTAAAAGCATGATTTATGATAACATTTTTATATGAAGAGGAAAATGATTGCAATTTAAATTATTGGCTCTGGAGTTTATTAGCTGCTGGGCTGACTGATAGATTGATGCTTAAGAGGGGCCAAGAGGTTTAATAGAAAGAATACAGTAGGAAGAAGTTGGAGTAGAGCAGCTCCTATTGTAGAGGGGCTAGTAAGGTTTCCTCTTCCTCCATAGTCAAATGGAAAGATAAACCCCTCCTTGGAATACTCAGAAGTTCCAGGATAGGGGCAGAGAATTTTGTTTCTTAACACATTGCCTAGAATGTTGTCATTACCTAATAATTTGGAGCCATTTGTCCTTGTGGGTATCAAGAGGACTTTTTATCTACCTCAAATTTTGTGCAGTACCTAGATTGTTAGCAAAGACTTCAAGTCAAGCCCCACACAGGAGCCATGGACCCCAAAGCCTTCTAAGTTGACAGAATTTCTTTAATTACAAAGTCTCAGTAATCCAATGGGCAGGAGGGAGGGAGCTGCAGTGGATGTGTGTGGCATAATTTTGTTGCAAATGCAAATTAATTTTCCCATCATTTGCTAGGAAGCCCACTGTTTGCAATAACTGTTCATAATGAATCGGGCTGATACTTTGTTCATGCATTCTCCCTTGAGGCTTGAATGACGCTGCTTCTGTGTTTTATGGTTACATGTTGTGGTAGGGACTCTGATGGAAATACAATCCTGTTTTATAGCCTCTGTGGAGATGAGGAGCAAGGGAAAAACAAGCAGAAGAAACAAACGTGTGGTCTGAAGGGGTTCTGAGACAGAGAGAGATGCTCCATCAGCCAGGCCTGGAGGGTACATGGGCAAATGAAAGAAAGTTTGGAAATTTCCATCAGTGAAGTGATTGAGAAGAATTTAAGATGGAGCAAAGACTTGAGCTAGGCTAGAGGGAAAACCTAGGAGACCAAATAAAAGGAATCTTGTCCATTTCAGTAAATGCTATACCTGCTATGTTGATAGCAGACCCTTGATAAGCACTTAGCTGTACTATTCAATATGGTAGCCCTTAGTCACTTGTACCTATTTGTGTGTAAATTTCTTAAAGAAAATTGATAGTTCAAGTCTTCCAATATATTAACCATATCTTAACCCACAGAAAACATGACAACTGACCATCATATTGATCAGATGGAGAATATTCCCTTCATTCCAGAAAATTCTATCAGCAGTAGCACCCCTAAAGTACTTGGATGGCTAAGAGCTTACTTCTATTTTTGAGTAAATTCTATTTTTGCAATTTTATAAATCATAATATTACATTATACAAGTTGATCAGCATGCTACTGTGTTAAGGGGACGCTAGGGACCAGGTGAGGAGGTCTATGCAAGATGACTGTCAAAGATAGAAGATAAACAAAGCTATAGCAAGACTAGCTAGACACAGTCCACTAGTTCAAGTCATTGAAAATCTATCATCCACATGTTGTATTTTATCCAGATTTTTAAAGTAGACTTATTAAAGAATATACAGATCAGTAATTCCTTTAGCTATTTCCAGATGTTGCTTAAAAATGAAATTGGATAGATGATATCTTCTAAAACTGTATACTAGCTTGGAAAATATCTGTCATGAGATACGTAAAAAGAATGATGGGCAACTTTAAGTTCCATTAGAAAAAAAAAACAAGATCTGTTATGATCCCACAATCCCAGGACTAACTTTTCTTTCAGTCAAATTAGAAATGTTTCTGTTTCTTTCTTGGGTGTAGTTGAGATATTTTAATAAATATTTGATTTAGAACACTCCACTTAAACATTTTAATCTTTGTAGATTTATAGTATTGCAATTCCACTGTCAAAATGGCAGATACTGATAAGTATTTTAAGGTAATATTATATGATTATTTTCAGTGTACTGTATCAATCAAGGCCCCGACAGGCCATAAAATGTTACGGCTCATAAAGAACCAGTAAATACTCAATTTTCAAGGTACAGCAGAGGAACCATAAATTAGATTGGTTATATAACTATAAAATAATTAGTATAGTATTTCCAGAAAACTTTCCTGATTATCGTTTGAAAACAAGCAAGAACCTCTTAAAGCTATCCAGTTCCCAAATCTCATTGAAATTATTTTTCGTTTCCTGTATGGCACAATCCCTCTCCCAGGTTCATTTGCTCAAGGTGAACTCTTTCCTTACTCTGGCTCTCATCGCCTCTCATATATAGGGAGTTTTAAGCTTATCTCTCGTGCACAGACCTCTTCTAGAACACAGACCTGTGTGTCTCGTGTCTGCTGTGTGTGCCTGGCTTGGTAGCTCTCTGTAAGCAGACTCACACGCCGGGACTTGAAGGAAAGCAGTTAACGGAGGGAGGTGTCTCAGATAGTTCCAGTGGGAGCTTGTCCTCAAGCGACCCGGGATGGAGGAAAAGCCATAGGGAAGATTCCTGTGGTGGGCAGCTGGATTTGAACAGGGAGCTCTGGGAGACAGCATGAACGGCAACTTAGATTTAATCACATCCCCCATTATTCACGCTCTGTATGTCCAAGGCTTGCCCCCCAAACTTGTTTCAGCTCCACCTGGGAAAACTGCACCTATGTGCACCTCTGTCCAGGAGGGAGGTAATCTCCATTCTCCGTCACCAACTTCCTCAGAAGTCTTAACCATCTTGCCTCCTCTGCAGATCTAACTTGAACCATTTTTTTTCTCTCTCACCAACACCACTGACGCTATGTTACTTGGCCCTCATTATTTTCTCCGCACTTCGTGCACTCACCTCCTGGTTTGTCCTACAGCCATAGTGAGCATACCAAAACACAGCTTGACCACGCCCTTCCTCTGATGAAAATCAGCAGGGACAGGGCAGGACACTGCACCGAGGGCTCTTCCTGCCCTCACCATTCCTCTCTCAGGTCATGTTCCTGGCCTCCCTCTCGGCCACATGTGCAGCTCCAGGGTCTTTGCATAGGCTCTGCTGGTCCTTGCCCCATCGGTGGAACTACAGCAGATTTTGCCTCCTCAAAAGTCTCCTTGACACCTCATCTCTCCCTCCCAAGGTGAAGCTCACACTATTGTCTTCTTGTTTGTGTATATCCTCAACTCAGAATAAGTTCCCTGCAGACTGGTTCTCCATTAACCTCAAATTTCAAGGACTTTGCCAACTATTTGTACAGTAGGTGCTCATTAAATTTTTAATTATTTTGCATATGTAACTTTTATTAATCCTTGAAATAACACTATATAAGCCACCCTTATACTAGTAATTCAAACACTTTGCTCAAAGATCATAATTAATAAACTATCAAATGGGATTTGACCTCAAGTTAGTCTCAACAGTCTAATTTCTTTTTCCATTAAATCATATTGATACACTTATCATAATGTCTGTGTTTTCCCTTAAATCATGTTGACTATAAAACACCAAACTCTTCTTCCACTTTGTATTTTGCAACTTGCAAGAAAACAGCCTAAATAGGTTTATTCATCACTTTTAGAACTGAATAAAATCACAGGTTTCTTCTAGAAATGATGTGTTCGTCTACCAGGAACATGAGAGCTGCATGACTGGCCAATGTACATCTTGCTGAGAAGGGCTTGGAGCTTTGTAGCAGAACTCCTAGGGAGTGCTTAGCTCATGAGATACCTCTGAAACTTGGGAATTTAAATGACCTTGGTCCATTGGACAATGGGGAGGATTTATATGAGGCATGCAGGGGAGGGAGCAGGGAGAGCAGACTTGGAACATGGCAGGAAATTTTTACACATCGCTGACTGTAGAAGAGAGATGCGTATCCATCAGTTACACAGCAGTTGAATGGGGGTTTCTGGGGGTTTCTGCATGGTTTACGGACTCGAGTCCCCAGCAGAGTTGTCACCCACCTCAGTCCTAGTTTGCTGATCATTGTTGTCTTCAGCGTACATTGACAGTGCAGAGTGGTTCCTGGGTTTAAGCCTAGTAAGAGGCACACAAAGACGGGTGGTACTGGAGCATGTTACTTCTGAAATTCAGCTCATACCTTGGAAAGTATAAAGAAATAATTTCCCAAGATGTAATTGTGTGAGCCTCAAAGGGGCTTTCTTTTTCTTTTCTACATTGTGCAACAAAATTCATCAGTTCTTTTATTTTCAAACTAAGTAATATTTACTGAATGGTCTATAAACTTAAAATTGCAAGCATGTTTTCTTTATATTCATTTATGTGCTGGGACAGTTAGATCCCCAAGGATAGATAGAAGACTTAGAAATTCAAGCTCTATGAGAATTTAGAGGATGAATAATTGAAAATATGAAATAAAACTCTTCTTACAGTATCTAGAATAAACAAATGTTTGCTGTGGGTATCACTAATATGATTTTCTTCTTCTGTTATGTGGGAACCAGTCAATATCCAGCTATTGTGGGGGGAGAGAAGGAGAGAGAATGGGAGACACCATTGATGCTTCCTGTGAAAATAAAATTAAAATTCAGAATTTATCCAGTGGTTATGTTTTCATTTGACAATGTGACAGGAGCCATGAATGAAAAATAGAAGGTATCAAAGATTGTTGCTATAGGCGTGTGCCTCCTTTCAACAATCATTTTAGACACACTAGCTTGAAGCCAACTATTAGGCCAAATTCTTGAATTAGCTTGGTATCACCAAAACATAACAGGATCCCTTTATATCAACATTGGAAAAACTTCATATTACCTTGGAGCTGAGAAATAATTAAAGCTTATATTACATAAAAACTTACATAATTTCTCAAGTAAACATTGGCATTATGAGGTTATTAATTAGCATTTAGTCGTGATGGAATAGTAACATGCTCTAAGTGGTTATATCTGAACCCCAAGAATGAAATATTTATATGTATATATAGATATATACACGTATATTTATATATTCTGTTGAGCCAAAAGCTAATAGGAAAAAAGACCATACCTAAACTCATTGCTGTCAGTACTGAAACATAGAAACAGGAAGCTCTATGTCTTAGTCAAACATGCTGCCCAAGACCAGGAGCTGAAAAAAAAAAAAGATTGCACACCCTTAACGCATAAAGCTGCCGAGAATGTATCCTGAGAGAGTGATGGCCATCACGTGAGGACATTGTTTGACAACATCTGCCTTCTGGTTGGCTCCTCTAGGTCACCCGAGAGTGTGGAAGACATAGCAAGTGGGACTGCTTGTCCTATGATCATGCATGTGGCCCAGGGGAAGAGATGAGTAAGCGGATGTGTAAGGCTCATTCATCCACCAGCAGCACTGGACACAGGATTAGATGCACATTCCTTCAAACTGCCCAGATCCTGTGCTAAAAGAGCCTGCCCTGTCTTCCCTGTTTTTCAATACCTCACATTTATGACATTTTTAATGAAAGGTTTTTGTTTTGAGCTTTAGCACAGGCATGCATTCAGGTCACCATTATGGAAAGGATGAAAAGTAGTGATATACACATCCCATGGTTTTCTTATGTTGATTCTTCAGTCAAACCAGCCTACATTCCTCAACTCTTAGCAATGCTAACCTGTTCTCCACCCCATGTCTTCTCTAAATGGCATACAAACAGAGCTGTCCACTATGTATGACTGACTGGCTTCTTCCACCTAGTTGGTTGCCTCTGAAGGGCATCATGTTTTGGCAAATACCAGTAGTTTGAACCTTTATGTTAATAAATACTATTCCATTTCCTGGTTGAAATTTTGTTGGCTTAGTCTCCCATTAAATATTTGAATTGTTTGCAGTTTATGCACAATTGGTTACATTTTATGCATAATGCTGTCATAAATACGCATATATAGGTTTTGTATGAATGTAGATTTTTATTTCCCTTGAGTAAAATCACTAGGTGGATTGCTAGGATACATTATTTACATATGACATTATCAAACTGGCTTCTAGAATGGCTCTACCGTATTGCAGTCATGTGAACAATGCCTGAGAGATTCTATAGCCTAGTGAGCCCTTCTAGGATCAGTCAGTTTTATTTTATCATCGCAGTAGCTAATGAGATTTTTCCAGTAAACATTGGACCTTAGAAAATTATTAACCAGTACTTACTTAGTCAAGATGGGCTAGAAACATGGGTCATGGTTTCTCTTCTTTGTACGATTAAGAGCCAAGCAACAACTTTGTACTTCAATCATTGTCAAGAAATCTTGAAACACATTCTTTAGTTGGTACTATTTGTCTTGTTTCAATTCAAACAAGTCTATGGTTGCAGGAAACCATTAAGCATTCTGAAACCACTACCATAAGCTCAGTATGACATTTAAAATACTTCCTATTGCTAATCATAAACACACCCTGCATTATCTAGATGGCATTCATCTTTACTTACACCAGGTTGGCTTAAATGTTGACATTGAAAAATGTCAGGCTGGGGCAATAGCTCAGTAAGTAAAGTACTTGTTGTATAGGTGTGAGCACCTGCATTTGCTCTCAAGAACCAAAATGAGAAAAGTGAAACATGTTTGTTGGCATTTCCTTATTATTCTAGGTCTGTGAGGTGGAGACAGGTGTATGCCGACATTTGCTGGTCAGCCAGTCTGGCTTAGTTGGAGAGGTCCAGATCTCAGTGAGAGACCTTGTCTCAAAGAAAAAAGACAGATGGTTCCTAGGAAACAACACCCAAGATTACCATCTGGCCTCCATACCCATGCACATACACATGCACACATGCATTCACACACACATACAGAAAAGGAAAGTCAAGGAACGCTCAGTATGTGTTCTTTTTTCATTACCACTTATGATGAAACAGAAGTCTGGCGGCTTCTTTCACAACCTTACATCAATAAGTATTTGCTGAGTTCTTTCTTTGGGCCAGAAATTTTGCTGGTTATTGGAAATACAACGGTGATTAAAAAAATATAAATGCTTATCTTCAACTTCAAAAAAATAAGAAATAATAAAACAGTAAAAAGATATTGGGAAATTATTAAGCTCTGTAATCTTAGATAGAAGAGCTTCTGTGAAGTTTATGCTTGAGAGAGATGATGGTCAACCTTGCAGATATCTCTGCTACTGAGGGTAGGCTGAGGAAGGAAGAGGGTGGGCTCTAAGACAGCAGCCTACATAGTAAGGACAAAAGCAGCCAAGACTCAGGCTGGTACAGAGAGAAGAGTGTAGCAGCTGATGAAAGGACAGAGGACATGGTAGATCATAGTGAATGGTACCCTAAAGCCACTGAAGTGACCATTGCAAGCAGAACACAGGCTTGGGTCCAGAAGTATAAGCAGAAAAACCAACTTAGAGGCTATTGTTGTAACCCAGGTAAAAGATAACAACAGCGTGGATCAGGTTATTAGCCAAGGGAAACCCAAAACCATCAACCCTGCTATTTAGCTATCTGAATAATCTATTAAGATATTGGATTCTGTGGCTATTCCTAAGGCTTGTTTTCAGCACATTGGACTATTACCAACGCTTTTATTTTTACCAAATATAAAAGTCTGGGCTTAAAAATATATATTAAGTATATTGCAATTCCAAGCCAAAGATATTCCACTGGAAACCTGAACCCACATAATCTGGAGATAGCTTCTAACCTAGGAAGAAACATGATGTTTCATTTTGCTAGCACAATCCATCTTCAGTGTTGAGAGGCCTTTTCCTGATATAACCAACCAAGTGAATACTCCTTGATTCTGTAGTTATCCACAGGCAGTTGGATGAAACAGTCAAATGAAGCTAGCTCTGGGATTTTTCGTTGCATCCATACCCTTTATATCAAAGAATTGCCCAGTTGAGCCCTTCAGAACATGAAAGGTTTCTGGTATCTCAAAATGAGGAATACTATCTTTTCCAAGCATAACATAATTAGAAGAAAAAAACCCTAGGCATTTTTGATGAGGATGACAGCACCGTGATGTTGGAGCACACATCTCTTTTCTTCCTATTTTGGTAAAGAAAGAAACTCCTTGTTTTTTTACATGAGTAAGCACTGTTGTTAACCTCCATCAGAGGGCTTTCAAAAATTTTTCCCTGGTCACAGGTATCACCTTCCTCAGAACTACTGATTCCTTCAGGAAGTTTCATCAGGAAGTAGGAACAGAATTTGGAAGTGGTTCTCCATGGGTAGAAATGGTTGTGTTTTATAGCAAACATGAAGCTGTATTTGAGGCCGTGATCCAGGTTATCTAAGAGCAAAGTTCCTTTCCCTGATATTGGATAGAGAAGCATGCAGTCTTTTCTTTTTTTCTCAAAGTAGGGATATACAAAAATATTTTCCAAAGACTGAGAGGGCATGGATGGAACTTAACGGACCAAAAACCACAGTATTCCACCTTTTTGTTAATCATTCTCCTATAATGAATATGTTCGAGAACATTCTTTTAATTATTTTTACTTTCCTTCTCCTTCCATAACTACCCTTCTACTTAAAAAAAAGTGATTGCAGCCACCAAAATGAAGTTCAATCTATTTGTAACTTCTGACCAAAGCAAGAACTGCAAAAAGCATTTTCGTGCTCCTTCTCACATTCAAAGGAAGATCAATCATGTCTTCCCCTCTTTCCAAAGAGCTGAGGCAGAAATACAATGTCCAATCTATGCCCATTCAAAAGGATGATGAAGTTCAGGTTGTCCGAGGACACTACAAAGGTCAACAGATTGGTAAAGTGGTCCAAGTGCACAGTAAGAAACATGTCATCTATGTTGAACAAGTGCAACAAGAAAAGGCTAATGGCACAGCTGCCCATGTGGGCATCCACCCAAGCAAAGTGGTTCTCACCAGGCTAAAGCTGGACAAAGACTGCGAAAAGATCCTGGAAAGGAAAAGGAAAGACAAATCTTGACATATAGGAAAGGAGATGGGCAAATAGCAGGAAGAAATGACTGAGAAGACGCAGGAGTAAGGGGTGTCTTATACACAGCTTTCATTAAAGACTGCTCATATAGAAAAAAATTTAATAAATGTATCCTATATTCATCCCAAATTATGTACACTGAATTTACTAGCATGTTTATCTCCAAGATAAAGAAGTGTTTATGTTGATTTTAAGGAAAACTTAGTCTAATAACTAGGTGTGCTGACTAGTCATGACAACTTGACATAACTAGAGTCATCGGAAAGGAGGGAGCCTCAATTAAGAAAAACCCTCCATGACTCTAAAGGCCAGAAGGGCTTGGACAGATGTCCTACAGACCCTGAGAGACTACAGATGCCAGCCCAAATTACTATATCCAGCAAAAATTTTCAGTAACCATAGATGGAGAAAATAAGATATTCCATGTTAAAGTGATGGGGAACCTAGTTAGCCAATCATCTTTAAGAGGTGGATCTTAATTAAGACATGGCTTCGCTAGGACCCAGGGTAACATGTATGCACCTCCTTGTGCATGCTCTCTGCCCCCCCTCCCACATTGCTGTGCTTGGATTTCTTGTTTTCTGTTTTGTGAGTTTTCCTTTTATAATAAATAAAAATATATTTTTTTAAAGAAAATCCCTCCATAAGATCAGGCTGTAGGCAAGTCTATGGGAATTTTCTTAATTACTGATTGATGAGGGAGGGCCCAGCTCATTGTGGGAGGTACCATCACCAGGTTGGTGGACCTGGGTTCTATGAGAAAGCAGACTTGGGAGTAAGCCAATAAGCAGCACTCCTTTATGACGTCTTCATTGGCTCCTGCCTCCAAGTTCCTGGCCTGCTTTAGTTCCTGTCCCAACTTCCTTTAAGGACGAACTCTGATGGGAAATTGTGAACTGAATCAACCCTTTCCTCCCCAAGTTGCTTTACTCATGGTGTTTCATCACAGCAATAGAGACCCTAAGACACTAGGCAAGAAATAGCATTACAAGTCAATTAGTTTCTAATTATTTGTCTTCAATAAAACTGAAGAGAATACAATACAATCACCAGTTGTATTATTTGATAACAAATGCTGGTTGTAAGAGTCCAATTTGGATGTTTAGTGACTTGGTCCACAATTAAATTTTTATCCATTCCCATATAGATTTTCAGGCTTATTAAAGATGATAAATAGAAGAAGAATCAATGAATAAACCCTGTTTTTTTGTTAAGAGGTAATCCTTACTCAATAATAGATGATCAATTGGGAACATGATTTGATTCAGCTCACAAATGATAGTATTCCAATAAGAAAAATTTGACCTTTAATCATTATGTGTCAGATTTGTTATTTTAATCAAATGCCCATCACCCACAACAATGATGATAATTAAAATGATAGATAACAAATGAGATTTTTAAGATCCTGGAATCTTTATAGTCAGGACATGACTTTGAAAACATTCACACTTTTACAGAGAAGTAGATGGAGTAATCAATAAAGGATTTCACAGTATAAAATTTGTATTGTCCTTAATAGGTGAATTCAGCAATCAAACTTTTCAGCTCCTCATTCTGGTGCCCATCTCTCTGCTAAATCTTTCAGCGAGGTCAATGGAGCTAATTTCACCTCAGGTGGAAAACCCTACCTCTAGACCAGTTCAGAGCCTACTTTTGTTGATTCTTTCCTCCCTCCATCATGATTCTTATATTCTTCTATTTTTTATTGTGCATTGCATCTTATGCAAGCGATCGCTCGAGACTGAAGAAAAGATAGTACCTCCTTGGCTTTGAAGCTCGCCTGTAGCTCTGAACTGTGTTCGAACAGACCTGGGGCTGTCTGCACCTGTCTCTCCAAGCGGTTCAACCCTGACTGCAATCAGCTGAGAGGGACAACCTGGACCCTCTTTTCAACAGGGCTTCATGTCAAAGCCTTGGAAAAATTTCAGAAGCCTTCCTGAGCTTTTGCGTTCAGCTGCCAACTTCTGGAGCCATTGGTGATATCTCCCTGCTTACAGCCCAGCTGCTGCTGGCTTTTGTGTCAACTGGGAGAAGCTCTCATTATCTAGTCCTGTTCTTTCCATTCTGCAGCAGGGACAATGTCTTTAGCCTACCTGCTTGCAGCAATGCTGCAGCTCTCTGCTTGGGAGAGGCCTGGAATGGCCTGGAGGCACCCCCGTAGTTATGTTGTTGGCTGCTGGCGTTTGGTAGCTGAAAGCTCTGAGAGCCTCTAATGTATTTCTGTCAGAAGTTCCTGTGTCCCACAACACTTTCCACCTCTCCTGGGAGTTTGGCCTGGGACAGTATCTGTGTACCTCAAAGAGCCATCACTCTCAGCTTCCTCCTTTGGTCTCCTTGCTTTGGACATATAACCTTTCATACTCCCCAAAGACCTGTGAGTGAATATGTGGATAAATGAATATCCTCAGGGATGAGAGGCCTCCTGGGGACATAATCCATCATGCCAGCCCTCCAGCAGCTGCTCAATATTCATTTCATATTGGCTGGCACCTTCCCACCCCTCTTAGTGAAGCAGCTACGGATATCTACTCTCTCATGAGGGACTTGCTACTTTCTGGAGTTTAATTTAGGCTTGTTTATACCTTCTTGGGCTTTTGTTTTGTTTCGGTAGCCCATTTAGACATCTGTTTTAAAATTTTGCTTCTAACATTTGGGGTAATGATTGTTACTGTCAATATCCAGATCAAGAGCCCTTTTCAAATATGGATGAAAGTAAATGCATTGAATCACTGGGTATTAGAGTCTGTGAATTCTACTTAAAAGTAATTGTTTCAGCTTGATCTTTAAAATTAATATGGACACTCTGTCAAGAATTGTATCTTTTAGAACTTCTAACTTTATGATAAAACTTGCACAGGTTGGAGATAGAGATACAGTTTAGTGCAGTGGTTAAATGATGTGGGATTCCCCTCTGTAGGCTGTGAATACCACTGGTGAATAAAGAAACGGTCTTGGGCCTTTGCAGGGAATAGAGGTAGGCGGGCAAAACTAAACTGAATGCTGGGAGAAGGAAGACGGACACAGATGCTGGAACTTTACCCAGTAAGCCACAGCCATATGGAGACACACAGATTACTAGAAATGGGTTAAATTAGATATAAGAGTTAGACAATAAGAAGTTAGAGCTAACGGGCCAAGCAGTGATTTAAATAATGTGGTTTCTACATGATTATTTTGGGTCTGAGTTGCTGGGCAGCTGGGAAACAAACAAGCAGCCTCCCTCCAATGGTTAAAACTCTTGTGTTGCTCATGTAGAAGACCTGAGTTCAGTTCCTAGTACCCCCATTAATTAGGTGGTTCACAACTGCTTATAACCCAAGCTCCAGGGGACCTAAAACCTTTGTCTGGCCTCTCAAGGCACATGAACATTTTTAGGAATGGAGATCCTGGTAACATGTGGCAAACGAGAAAAATCAAAGTGAAAAACTACGTGATTATTACTAAAGTGTGTCTCACCATGCCCATTACTGTTTAAACTTTAACCATTTAGAGCGGTTGCCCTGGGACTCCCTTGGGCAGTGGTGGGAGGATTCTATCACTAATCCTAATGCCATGGAAACTCACTTATCTGACAACATCTCTCAGTCTCCTTCTTTCTCTTCTCTGTGTGTCTAACATACAGGCACACACATAGAGACACATATACAGACATACACACAGACACACACAGTACATGTGAAGTACCGTTTATCCTTCCTGAGGTTTTGTTTTATTTTGTTTTGCTTTTAAATTTATTTATTCATTTATTTTATATCCACCCACAGTTTCCCCTCCCTCCCTCCTCTCCTCCCATCCCTTCCCCGACCTCCCTCTGTGCCCTCCTCCACCAATCTACTCCTCCTGTGTTTCTGTTCAGAAAAGGGCAGGTGTTTAGAAACATGGCATATCAGGTTGAGGTAAGACTAAGCTTCTCCCCTGTACCAAGGCTGGGAAAGGCAACCCAGTATGAGGAATAGGTTCCCAAGAAAACAGACAAAGCATTAGGGATGGTCCCATTGTTAGGACTCCTATGAGCAGACCAAGCTACGCAACTGTTACATCTATGTTGAGGGTCTATGTCGGTCCCATGCAGACTTGCTGGTTGTTACTTGAGATTCTGAGTTCCTATGAGCCCAGGTTAGTTGTTTCTGTGGGTTTTCTCATGAAGTTCTTGACCCTTTTGGCTCCTATAATCTTTCCTCTCTCTCTTCAGCAAGATTCTCCAAGACTAACCCAGTGCTTGGCTGTGTGTCTCTGCATCTCTTTCCATCAGTTATTGGATGAAGGTTCTCTGATGGTAATTGGGGTAGTCACAAATCTGATCACAGGAGATGGCCAGTTCAGGCTACCTATCCCATATTGCTAGGTGTCTTAGGTAGGGTCATCCTTATAAATTCGTGGGAATCCCCCTTGCACTTATAATTCCAGTGATGGGGAGGCAGAAAAAAGCAGGTCCCCGGGGCTCCCTGGCCAGACAGCCTAGTTGAATTTACGAGCCCTATGTCCAAGTGAGAAAACCTGACTCAAAAAGCTGTATGAACAGCTCCTGATGAAAAACAGAAGCGACTGAACTCTGGCTTCTATATTCATATGTACACATGCATGCACCACACACACACACACACACACACACACATGAACACACATACACACTCACACATACCCCAAGGCAGGACTGGGAAGTAAGGATATGTCTTTGAATATCTATGATCACTCACTAGGCTGCTGAGAACATTTGAGAGCTTTTTCCAAACCATTCATGATAAGGAATGAATGAAAACCCAATTATTTGCATAAAATGAGTAGTAAACATCCTTTTCCTGTTCTTTTTCAGAGCAATAAAACATTTCAGAAAATATCTGCTTGAATTCTGACATAGTTACAGTGGCTCCTGGTAGCAAACCTCACCTTCTATATATATATATGATGGATTTCATTGTTTTCATGAGAAATAGCATGACATCCCATTTCTGGTTCATATGTTCTAGAAAAAATGTAAGCATATTGTCAGTCATGTAATTGATATACAGCACTTCTTGACATGTCTATTTTTAATTAAAACACATTTTAATTAAAAAAGGAGAGAGCAATTTTAAGAAGAGACGCTCTCTGCCAGATGGCGATTCCTAATTTACCTCAAATGTGTCGGGAGCCATGATTCACTTTGCATTAGCTTGGGCTTGTGCGCTGTCGAGAATAGTAATTTTATTATGAAGAATAATCGCTCCCAGCATCCCTTCTAAGAGAGGGAAGTTGGTGTGGTCCCTGGCATGCATGGCTGTACCTTGTAGCGATTCGCCCTAGAATTCTAAGGGCATGAGCAAGAGTTTTGTGTAAAAGTTTAATGCCTGCACTCCCAGGGAAGACTAGAAGTCCATTTCTTCGTTAATAAATAAAACACCTGAGATCTCAGTTTGGGATTTGCAAATGCGAGGTGACTTAAAGTGCAAATCCTCAGAACCAGAGCATCCTGCGGGGTAGGGGTCCATTTATGGCGGTGGACCGGGCTTCTAATAGGGCAGGGCAGGGGATTCTGCTGCTCTTCCTTGACGTTTCCCTACAGCTTCACATCCCTCCACCAGAGTTCTTCACAAGCTCTGTGCTCCACAGAGATACCCCATAGAGTCCACATGTACGGACTGCAGAAGCATGCGACACAACCATATCCATACCACAGGAAGTAGCTCTGTGTCTGTGGCTCTGGGGGGAAAGGGGTGGGCAGAAAGCGTCTCCTAGTGAGAGGGAGCAGATGGAACTGACCATGAGAAATCATGAATCACAGCCCTTGCATGTAGTTAGAGCATAGAAAAATGATCAGAGTCAAAGCATCATACAAGAAACCCGTCTTAGACCCCCATCAGTCAGTTCTTCAGAGATACCAAGCTACAGGCACACACCTCCCTGTGAAACTGCAGTCTCACGAGTAGTATAATGATCAGTTCTAAATGCAATATGCTTTCTTAACAGTGAAAAATATTTCATTAATAGGTAGTCCCGTCACATCTTTCAGGTAGTTCTACCGGATTCAAATATTCTGCTATCTGCAGAAATCCCAGTGGCATTGATGTATTTGTTTTTCTTTAATATCTTTGGGATGGGCGGGGAGAGTGGGACAAGAAAAAATACTCTAGAGTATATTAGGAGATGAAGTAAACCAAAGTGGTTGTTTTAATCAAGCTTTGGGGTTTATCATTTTAATCATTCACAAGAAAGGTTTTTTTATCCTTGCCCAGATCCAATCTCTGAGTCATAATTAGTGGTAAAATAGTTCAAAAGGGAGAATATAAATTGAAGTCATTGTCAAGAACAATCACGCCTTTCAAAATTCAATGCCATATATATATCCTGGAAGACATATATCCCAAAGTGAAAAGAGGAAACAGTTCAAGGAACTTGATGAGAAGACTGAGCTTTTTAATGTTGTTTCACAGGTCTGAGTGTTAAAGTCAAGTTCTGAGCACAGGCTTTAGGAATGCTGGGCTAGGATGTGCTTGTGATTCTTACCAGCTCTACAGTGTGCAGGAACCCTGACTTGATATGCTACAGTAAACAGGTATCAGCACTGATGCTCTTTGATAAGCACCAAGTTACTCCTCTTGGGATTCAAACGTACTTGTGGCTCATAGCTCAAGCTTCCCACTCAGGCTCTGATGCAACTAAATCCCACAAATCCCACATCACAGGTTTTACTAGATGAAAACAGGGTTGAGGAAGAATGTGTCCTCAGAAGGCAGTGTTCTGGTGTCACAGATCATGAGGAAAATGTTAACCTTGGCAAACGCAGTTCGATTTTTAAATACCAAAGTGTATTTACACAAAGGGTAAGAGAAATGATTCATTACTTTTACCCAAATCTGGTTGATCTGGCATAGCTGCCATTTATCTATCTAACACCTGCTTTTTATATTAGTTTATTTTACACTTGCATGATTTTGAGGGTTTTTAGATCTTTTAAATTTGCATTTCAAAGTAGCTATAAAATATGTATTCCATGGCAAAACATTAGCATAAAGTGATTCGATATTATACATTCTGTCGGAAATGCCAGAAAGAATTCCACAACTATTGCATTTCCATCTGGCAGCATCTTCCTACACTGAATATTTGAATAAATATTTCAACAATAAAGTAAAATTATGAAACATAAACTCTTTAGGTTATATTCCAAATTGATAACCTCTTCAAAATTTAATAAGCCAAGAAGTGTGCAATTGTAAGGAAAGCACTATACTGTTTCCACCCATTTGTACTGTCCTGGAGGAACAGCCCCTTCAATATGTATCTCATTTGTATCTTACCTTTTCTGTCCCCGAGGAATGACTGGTTGGGAAAACTAAAGCCCCACTCAATATATGCATGAATGTTTAGTAGTCTGGCTGCCTTTCCTGAAACACTCTTCAGCCTGAATGCAGGAGTTCTAGGCTTGGTCACTGCAGGTGGTGCAATGGGACTAGCATGTGATTGAGCAAGAACTCTCGATTTTGTGTGATGAATGACTTTATTTTATTTTATTTTATTTGTGCAAAGATAACATTTGTTCTCAGATTTACAATTTCCAGGATTGGTGGTGATTGGTATGCTCACCAAGTTTCCAGACAGTAGTTTGGTTTCCCCCAGTGATAATGGACAGCATTTACATCTGCCCTCAAATTTTGAGGTAATGTTTCATGGTCTCTGATGTAAGTGGGGATATGCATACGAGAGGGTCTTCATACACTGCTTTTCTTAATATTATTTAGCAAGCATTATTATACTTTAGGAGATAGCTAAAGATCTAGTGTATTCAGATAGAAGTGGGTTAAGAATTTTACTCTACTACCTATTAATTCTGTGATTGTTGGCAAGTTCCTTAAAACTATTTTAATCCCTTAGGCCAATTCAAAGGACTGGCTGTATAACACCAGCCACTGGAGCTGTTCCATGAGTGAGGATGACAGTGCATGTCAGGTACATAGTTAACGGCTCAGTGCTTGGCATGGGGAAAGGTTCAAGAAACATAAGGTTTTGCTACCGAAAACCATTCTCATTTTAGTTATTGCTGCCATTATGTCCATGAGTCCAAGCTTGGGTAAATAACTTCTGTCATACACAGCTAGCTTACATGGTTTAATGGAGAAAATGTTGACCTGAGACACAGGCCCTTGAGTCCTGTTCCAAGATCCATCACCTCCTAGTGTCTTCCAGCAGGTATCTATGTTTTTGAACCTCAAGGAAATGCCTGAAGATGATGGACAAGACCTCCTGTAGTAATGAGGGGAGCAGGCCCTGCTTTTTTGTCCTGCCCGGCTCCCGCATGGCTAGCTTATACCCCGAAATAACAACA
>LOEQ01004901.1:46959-64354 GCA_001685075.1 Bramus lutescens | reverse complement strand
TCTATCTATCTATCTATCTATCTATCTATCTATCTATATTATCTATCATCTATCATCTATCTATCTATCATCTATCTATATAATCTATCCATATATCTGTCATCTATCTGTCTGTCTGTCTAACTATCTATCTACAAAATTAGGCCTTTATTGTATGTGAAAGAAGGAATAATTAGGATTAAAAATTATAGCACTGGGAATATAAGCTGCCTCTGCAACTTTATTCTCCTATAGACATGGTAACAAAGAAAATATGAGATTTTCTGTTTTTAAAAGAAAACTTAAGTATCAACACCTAAATTTTTCTTGATTATGTTCATTTTGTTTATGAAAATCAGTATTTTGATTTATGACAGAAACTGACATTGTGGTGTTAAGTTTACACATAAACAGGTTGTCCACAGACATCTAATGCCTAGCTAAAAAGATATGTCTAAATGCAGGTCTTCATGATGCCAAGAACTGAGGGCTCCTATGATTCAAGACAGAGAAATTTGGACATCAGTTGGTCTGGGTAGTTTGTATTCTCAAGCAAATCACTACTCCAATAAGAAGATCTCCTAAGTAAATTGGGAGCATGGGGATCATGGGAGATGGTTCAAGGGAGAAGAAGGGAGGGGAGTAGAAAAAAATGTATAGCTTAATAAAATAAATTTTAAAAAGAATGTTAATCTGAGATCTGGCTTGTGGGGTCTTTCAACCCTTGAACTAACTCAATGGAATTTCTCCGCTCAGTAACGGAACCCTGGAATTTGCAGTTTTGAGGTTCAAAGTTAAAAAAAAGAAGTTCCAAGACTTTGTACCCTAAGAGTACAGCTCACCCTCTCTCCAATCTCTTAAACTCCCCAACCTTGAACAAATGGCTTGGATGAGCAAACTGACATACATAACTTCATAATCGGAAAGGGTCTTTTTCTGCAGTCTCAGGAATTAGAACTCGAGGCAGGATGCTCTGCCTCATCAGCACTCCACCAAAAGACTGCCCCTTTTCAGTGTCCGTCTGCCAAATGACAGCTTTGGTAACTCAGGAACTGGCTTTGTCATCTGGGGGCCACATTGAGCTCAGGTAAGGAATGCCTCGCCTTTAGGTTCAGCATGCTCAGCATTTTAAAAGTCTCTCACTACCCTCATTTACTGTGTCAATGGGAAAAAAATTAAAGGCAAATGATTCATGACATAGTACCAAATTATCAGTTAACTTTTAACACTATTGTTCCACCAGTTCCTAGTCATGCACCAAATGTTAACCAAACTGCCCAGCTCACCTCCCTTCTTCCCTGGCCCTTCTCCCCGACTCCCAACGAAAATATACCAGTAACAGCCCCAAACTGCACACATGCTTAGGTCCTCAGAAAATGAATACCAATCCCATTGAACCCTTCATTCACCAGGGCTGCCCTCAAAGCGAGACCAGTAGCTCTGTGGGTTACTTCTTGGATTCATAATCATTTCAATTAGTTGAACAGGAACTCCAAAAGTTACAAATTGTTTTATTTCCCAGTTAAATATAAATTGCATTTGATAAAAAACTAAGTTCCACACCCCAGAGCTATAATCTTTGTATCTGTGTTTTCATTTCCTGTGATGTCCCAAACAGTAACAACTCAAAAGGAAACTTTCGTCACTCCTTGGCTTACAGGACAACCAACCAATTTGTTATTTCAGTGAGATTCACTCCATAATTCTATTACTTTCTAAACGAAAGTTAGTCAGCTTTCACTGAAAATACACGATGAGAGAACATGCCCGAGTTAGTGTTGTCTTTGCACGTCATTCTAATTCTGGCTCTTAAGATGAAAGAAAGACTTTGTGTTTGAGAATCTTGCCACGTCCTAATTAGAAAACACCATGTTACTATATATCGAAAGGCTATATCCGCAGTATTTATCGCTGCATTAATTCATAGGAAATTCCTTTTGGGTATTGTGAGAGGTAGTGTATGCTCTTTCAGAAAGATGTGTTTCGAATTTCTCAATGGTTATTTGGGGATAGAAGAAGTCTTCAAGTTCTGGGTTTGTGAAGCCCTCTTAGCAGCGTTCCATTACAACTTGGAAGCGTCTGAAGTGATTATTCTCCTGAGGAAAGAGTCGGGGCAAAAATGGCTTCATGGTGATCTAAAATGTACAAGTAATTCTGATTTCCACATCTGCTAAGTTCATGTATAGGGAGAGAAAAGCTCTTTGAATAGACTAGTGGGGTCAGCATGAACAAACTGCATGATAAATTGATAGATATTTAAATGAAGCTAACTTGCAGCTTCTATTTCCACATCGTGACTATAACTGTTAGGTCATAAGGATGCCAGTAAGACTGTATTTCTATTCTTCATGGTGGTATTAGCAGGAAGGAAGCATGTGGAGAAGTAGGTTCTACTAGAAGGGTCTCTTTCCTGCCTTGGGCCATTAAGATGCCACAGGAGAAGCCAGGGAGAGAGTTCAGGTTGATAAAGTGCTTGCCATGTGACTTA
The DNA here is from genome assembly GCA_001685075.1 of Bramus lutescens. Taxonomy (NCBI): domain Eukaryota; kingdom Metazoa; phylum Chordata; class Mammalia; order Rodentia; family Cricetidae; genus Bramus; species Bramus lutescens. The sequence continues at coordinate 61,887 of LOEQ01004901.1, read as the reverse complement.
GGGTTTCTATTGCTGAGACAAAACACCATGATCAAAAGCAAGTTGGGGAGGAAAGGCTTTATTTGGTTTATACTTCCACATCATATTCCATCACTGAAAAATGCCAGGACAGGAGCACAAACAGAGCAGGAACTCAGAGTCAGGAGCTGATGCAAGGCCATGGAGGAGTGTTGCTTACTGACTCGTTCCTCATGGCTTGCTCAGCCTAATTTCTCATAGAATCCAAAACTACCAGTCCAGGGATGGTATCACCCGCAGTGGACTGGGCTCTACTCCAGTAATCACTAATTAAGAAAATGCTCTATAGTGGGGCATTTGTGACACACACCTTTAATTCCAGCACTTGGGAGGCAGAGACAAACCGATCTCTGAGTTCAAGGCCAACCTGGTCTGCAGGGGGATTCCAGGACAGTCAAAGTTACACAGAAAAATCATGTCTCAACAAGCACACAAGCAGTAAAACAATAAAATAAAATAAGATGTCCTATAGCCAGATCTTATGAAGACATCTTCTCAACTGAAGTTTCCTCCTTTCAGATAACTCTAGCTTTGATCAAGTTGACACAAAACCAGCCAGCACACCACACAAAGCCACAAACCTGAGTTCAATTTCCAGAACCCATTTGAAAACAGAACAGCCCTGGGGGTTTGTAATCCCAGAGCTGGTGAGTCAATGACAGGCAGACCCCAGCTCACTAGTCAGTCAGCTTGACAATACTCATCAAACCCTGGGATTGTGAGAGCTCTGTCTCAGGGAAAAACAGCCAAGTGCTCAGTGCCTAAGGAGGATGACACCTAAGGCTGTTCACATGCACACTCAATCATTTGTATGTTTACTCTAACACACATGAACATGCATATACATACCTACACATTCACACACAAGCATCCATGCACACAAAAAAATTAAAAATGAATTGAGATTAAGCAGGGCAGCTCCATTTGAATCCCCAGTATAAACTGAACAAAGCATTTTCCAGGGCTCCTAGAGGGTCTACCAGACTTGTGCCCTGGTTACAGGTGAAAGGAGGCTGAATCTCATCAGCAACTCTTTGGAGTTCTACCTTGAAGACATTATAGCAATCCAGGTTGGGCTGTATGTGTCTAACGATTTTCACATACATGGACAAAAAGAAATCCCTGTACACACACCCCAAATATACTAGAGAGAAGATTTTTAGAATGAAGTAAATCTTCTAAAAGTATGAAAAGGAACCTAATAATTTGCTCCCTGGAAGTCTGTCAAAAGGCACACATCCTTGCCACTTTTCTGTATACAGCATCTGTCCTGCGTTGAGCCTCCCGACACTGTTACCGAGTACAAATAAGGAAATGTCAGAGCCAAATAAGGAAATGGCTAATCAAACTAGCCAGGGTTGGGAACATTCATCTTAGTCATTAGAGCACAGGAAGGTGACATTACGTAAAAGCAGATAGCTATGAACTCAGAATCAGGAAATCAATTTCCTGAGATGCATGAATAGAGACTGGATGATAATCTGTTCTGTGTCTGGTATTCAGTACTTATCCTGAATCTAAAATTATACTCTGTTTCTTGGAGAGTTTCTTCCTTTAGTGATTCTACTTTCTCCTGGCTCTCCTGTCTGCAAAAATTCTCCAGCCCACCCCTCTTTGGGCTCACCCCAAAATCTTACCATATTTTATTTCCCCCGATGAAGGTAAATTCGACCTGGACACGTAAAATAGAATTTTCTTGATGGTTGTTAAATCCCAGTGAGTTAGACTAATACTCCCCTCACCCCGCTACTCCATAAAGTCTTTTTGTTAAAAAAAAATTCTGCACTTTGTTTTAGAATTTGAAAGGGATAATTTGATTCAAAACTCTAGCAAAAAAGAGTTCTCTCCATAAGAATCCTTCCTCTTGGGGTTCAGTTGTGCTGTTCCTTTGACTTTGCTGTGTAGGCCAAGAAAATATCCAGCCTGCCTTGTATACAGTGTGCTCCTCTGCCTCCTCCCCTAGTTTGGTCCCTCAGGCTGGTCATCCCGTGCGGGCTTTGGTGAGCATTTTTGTTTGGGTTTAGGCGGTTAGAGTTTCACTATTTAGGGAATTGCTCTTACAGCCCTTTTTAGAGAGCAGTAGACAGAGAAATACAGAGGTTTCTGTTGTTGCTGCTAGAATCTGACCTAGGTATTTTAATTTGGAAAAAGAAAAGTCTGGAGAGATCAACCCCCACCAGCTGATGAGACAGACAGCTTTGACAGCAAAATTGGGTTTCATGAACCATGAACAAATGGTTTCCCAAAGTGTCTTAGGGTCTGAAAGAGTTAAGCATAAAAAGATGCCTCATTTACTCCCTAGGAGTGGTCTAGGCCCTGGGAGAATTTTGACTCGTTTTAGTTTTAACTTTCTGTGTGAAGGAGCATTTCACACAGAGGCAGGCAGACAGAACAGAGCCCTCATTATAGGAGAAATACACATTGTGAGCCCCCTTTATTTCTTGTACAGGCCATGCAGAAGAGAGTGCAGCTTTAAATTATACTTCTCACAATGCTTCCCAAAGAGAACATGGCAAATGAATTCAGTTCTTTTAAACTAAATTGAATATTTGAAGGAAAATAAATCTGAACAACCAACTGAGTTTTATACATTCCTTTCCCATTATTTCACTGCACTATTTGAATTGGGTTAGATCAAATTTAAGATAAAAAACACCTTAATACAAATTTGGAAAATGAGCTATTAAAAGATGAAAGGCGTTTCAGGATAGAGAGATGACATTTTTATAATTGAATATCACTTTAATTCATAATGTTTCACTGTCCACACTGCTAGGCTTTGTTAGTAAAACAAAGCTAAGGAACCAGGAGTTCAGGAGGTGGACTACAGACACTCCTTGGGTGTTATAGACGCCCAAAGGCGAAGACACAGGACAGAGGAAGGAGAAGTTCTCTATGTAGGTATACTTCAAGATCAATGAGAATTACACATTCTAGAATGATGCATATTTTTCAAATGATGGAATCGATACAGTTAAGCATGTGTGAGCACACACACACACACACGCACACACACAGGCACACAGAAGCTGGACAGCAAGTCAAACAGACTCTGGTGAGTTTAATCAGTGAAAGGACAGAATGTGTGCCCTTCTGAACAGATCATCTTGAGGGAGAAATTACCATGTAGAGCAGGTGACTCACTAACCAGGACTCTGACAGATGATTTCCTAAAACAAGTGTTTCATTCATTGTTATAGAGTCGGCATGTCTATTTCCTTGGTTTTGTTTCCTCTGTTATATTAGTATGTAAGAATTATAAAATAGTATTTACTTATGAAATCAAAAATATTTCTCAGGCCTTTCATAATCATCTGCTAATTTCCTGGATATCAGATGAAAACTCAGACATATATAGTAACCAGTACCTTAGGGATTTCTCATCTGCCAGGCAGTGGCTTATGTCAAAAGTGTGGAGTAAGGAGCTGGAAGGATGCTGTGCAGAAGGTGGGACCCAGAATAAAGAGCAATTGATTCTGTCCCCTCAGAAATGAGGTGGATGGCATCGTTTGAAGCACATTTTGAACAATAAAATACCATGCCTAGAGAACAGTCGCAAATGAACAGAAGCAAGAGGACAAAACTAGAAGAGGTCTGATATACTCAAAACTCAGGAGCTAGCATGGGCTGCCATGGACACAGACATGTAACTGAAGAGAACGAAGAGGGAAGGAGAAGGAGCCAAAGGGCCATGCGACACATTCCTGTGGGATGTTCATGTTTTCATCCGTAGATTTTCTCAGTCATTCCTGAGAATCCTCCTCACCAGGAGAGGAAAAAGTTGAATCAAAGTGAATTGTTGTTGGATGATGGCAAAAAAAGGGGTCTTTTTGGCTTCAGTATAAAGCATGTACAAAGTGTATGTTATCATGGCACTTCCTCTGGGGAAACAATACCACTGATAGCAGTTGTATGTATACAGTGTAGGCTTCAGGAGCAAGAAAGGAACCCAGAACCCTAACCCAGTTTCTTCGCATCCTTTCAAAAGCCATTTGCAAGAATCTGCTTTCAAGAGAACTTGATTGGCTTTTAAACTCCCTAACCAAACAAACACATCACGTGTGCCCAGAACATCTGCCCACTAATCGCATGGAATTATAGATGGTATGTTATATGGACATACAATTCCACAACCTACTAAAGTCTAGAAGTCAGCCTACAAAATGGTGCAGTTTTGGTGATCAGGGCATTCTACAAGGCTTACAAAGAGATCCTCTGGGAAGCATAAATAAAAACGTAAGCGTGGTTTGGTGCTGAAAAGCATATGGAATTTCACATGGTAATAGGGTCAAATGTCTGTGTTACTTAGTATTCACCCACATTTTAAAGGACAAGGCAAAGAACGTGATTGTGTGCTAATAGGTTTCAGGGTGGCACAGGATGGTGGGAGAATTCATTTTGCATAAAAGAAGTGAAGATGACTGATCTCAGGCACTTAATGGAATCTAATTCTGGCACTGCTTGGCTGATGGGTCATGTGACCTTGAGAAAGTTACTTAAGCAATTTAGACCTCTGAGTCAGAATTTTAAAATGAAAATGATACTACCTGAATGTCAATTCATTTCTTATTATGATATGAAAAGATACTGCACAGAAAAAAAAAACCTATCTGGCAGACTGTAAGATATACACAAAGAAAGGGATTATCATACTAATAAATGCAGTAACTTTGAAACAAGCAAAATGAGGTTTATTTGAAAATAAATTAATACCACATAATAATTTGGAATTAAAGTAGAAGAAAAATGTGAGGTGGGGTAAGTGGAGATTGTAAAAGACAGCGGCTTGCATGTTAAGCAAATATCAAACACAATGCAGCTTCAGGAAACCAGCCTCGTACAAAAGAACCAGTTAATAGAAACCCGAAGTAGGGACGTCTAAAGGCAGATCTAAGTAAGCACATGCCATCACTGAGAATAGCAGGCCTGTTGTGAAAACAACAGCCATGCAGATGACTTCTGTATACCTCTTTTATTTGTTAGCTGACAACACACAGAGAGACGCCCAGTCACCTCTGACAAATAACATCGTAGAGCAAACAGCTACCCAGAACTTTCCATTGCCAAATAGTGCGTGACTGGACAAATGTAAATATCTGGACCCAGAGGAGTCCTCCTTGATTGTCTGAAGATGCTCAATGCAAGCATCATGAGGAGCCCGGGGAACATTAAGCTTCCACTTTCTTTCAAATTTATGAGCGTGTGGCCTCCAGCTTAGATTTTAGCAACACATCAGCAGTATCTTGTAAAAGGGGATGTCATTATAAACAAATTTACATATAGTGGTATTCAAGTTGTTTTTGGTTCACAGTGCTGAGAAGCTTAATATATGCAGAGACTCTTGTCACAAGCATGCAAAATGGGAAACAGGCCAGTCCTAACACCTCAAAGAATTTCCTTGAACTGACTGACTGTTAGCCTCTTCTCTTATGCAAACATGTGGCAATTGCTGGTCTATTCTTTGTGTTAATTTTCCTACTTTTCCCAGGACACCACAGGAATGGGATTACTCATTGTGCAGCTCTTTGTTGCCTGAGGTTGACTCTTAGGTATGGCACGTTATTAGAAATGTGTGCATAACCAGTGCCTCCATAGAAAGCTAAGCTCTGATTCAGCTGGTAGTTTTGGAAACCATGTTTCTCTCTTCATTCTTTTGCTACATGAGGTTGGTAGGATCTCATAGCCTCCTAAGTGTGCTTTGCACTGGGCCTTTCTGATCAAGAAGATCACTAATGAAGCCACGTTTTATCCTGTAATAATTGATCAATCATTTTTAACCTCAAATGTACTACACAGCGCTGGTGATTTGGAGGTGAAAGGCCCTTACGTCTGTGTTTCACTGACCCTCCCTGGTGCCAGATGTCTGCTATGGAATTCTTGATCTTCCTTCCACAACATCTGGCTTATTTTCACCCTCATTTATTCAACACATGAGCCTGTATAAAATACTACCCACCATTCTTGACACTTGAGATGAAACACTGAGCAAAACAAACCCAAATCTTCATCCATGTGAAATTTACAGTCCAGCTGGAAGAGGCAAATCATAAATAGCAGCTCAGTGAACCGCATGGCACATTAGAAAGTGAAGAGCAAAGGAAGGACCTGAGAGAAACTCCTCAATGATAGTAGTGTCCTATTAAATGATCGTCAGGGACAGTTTTACAGGAGGGGCATTTTAGCAAAGACCTCATAAGGGGAAGGAGGTTAAGTATGAAGCTTCTTGTGGAAGAGTACACCCAGCCTGTGATACAGCCAAAGCAAAGACTGGGGCATGAACAACAGTTCTTGGCTGAAGCAGGGGCTCAGGGGTAGTGAGGGTATAAAAGTAACTGAGGATAGAGAATGAGGTCATATAGGCAGACCATTGTACAGACCCTAGGACCTGGGTTTACTCTGAGAGAGATGGAAAATATTGCAGGGTTTGACGAAGAAACATTACTTAGTGCAACTTAGGTTTTAGAATGATTTCTCTGACAAATTTGTAACAATAGACCATAGGATGCAATGAATATAGAGGATTTATTGTAGAAATTTAAGAGAAAGAGACAGATCATGGTATAAGCAGAAGCTAGATTCTGGAAAGGAATATAGAACATAGGTTGTGACCAGGGAACACTATTGAGAAATAACATCATTTTTATGCTGATATATGCCTGTACTGTCAACCTCTTAGGAGGTTGAGGCAGAGGAAGCACTTGAGGACACAAGTTTGAGACCATACTGGGAAACCTTATCTTTAAAAGAAATTATTTGCTTCTGAGCCAGGGAACTGGAAAGCTGGAATGCTTTTACAGTTATCAGAAAGAATGTGAATGTAACAGACACAGGGAAAGGCAATATATGGGTTTTTGTTTTTATACTTATTTACTTTGTGTGTGCATATGACATCAGAGGACAACTTGGGAAAGTCAGTTTTCTCCCTCTACAGAAAATGCCTTTAGCTGCTGAGCCATCTGGTGTGTGTGTGTGTGAGAGTGTGTGTGTGTGTGTGTGTAAGAGAGAGAGATGTTTTGTTTTGTGTTACAGTCTTGTGTATCCAAGGCTAGCCTTGAACTCACTATATAGTTAGGATTATCTTGAACTTCTGATTATTCTGCCACTATAACCTGAGTGCAGGGATAAGAGGCATGTACCACCACACTTAGTGTATTATGTGCTGGGAATCCAACCTAGTGTCTTGTGTATCTACTGACCTACATCACTAGCTTCAAGTTAACATAAGAGAAATGTCAAATATCTAGATTTATTTGGGCTGTATATGGAATTTGGGAGCTGGATACACATTTAGAACTATCATATATAAATGTGATATGGTATCCTCAGACCATACTAAATCCCATAAGATGTGAGAACTGCAGAATAAAAGCCGGGGCCAAAGAAGCAGGCTTAAAGCTTCCAGCATGGAGAGTTAGAAAGAAAGACAGAACTAATTAGAGACACATTGGTGTGGAATATTTGCTTAACTATGTAAAGATGTGTTGTTATTTTAGCTTGTCTGCCTAAGGCACCTTATTGGTCTAACAAAAAGCTAAATGGCTAATATCAAGGGAGGAGGCATAGGTGGGACTTCCAGGTAGGGAGAAGAAGTAGGAAGAGGAATTTAGGCTCTAGGGGAGAAAGAAAAAGAGACACCAAGGAAATGCCAGGGGCCAGCCAGACAGGCAGGGAGGAACAATCAGGAAGGTAGGACATACAGACTGAAAGAAAGGTAAAAAAAAAAACCAAAGTTAAAACATAGATGAATAGAAATAAGTTAAATAAAGTTAAAAGAGGTAGTGGGAGAAGCTAAATTAAGACCAAGCATTCATAATTAATAACAAGTCTCTGTATCTTTACTTGGGAGCTGGTTGGTGGCCCAAAGAAAACCCCAACTACAACACACAGATAAGAGGACAGTGAAGGTGGAGGTTGAAATAAAAGATCACATGGCTTCATGGGAGCTAATGGAGGACATGTATCAAGGTGAAGTATAGGATAAAGCACTAGTTTGCATGAGGTGAAGGTGGGAGCTGATATCTTTATTTAAAGTAGTTTTGGTGTAATAGTGTAGGCGAAAGCCCAACTGGCCGTGTGTAATGAGAAATGGACCAGATCTACATCTTAGTGGTAAAATAATTTACCCAGAACAAACAAGGTTCTGATTTTTACCTCCAGAACTGAAAGAGCAAAAAGAATGAAGAAAGGAGGGGAGGAGGGAGAGAGGAAATGAAAAGGGAAAACAATGAGAATTGGAGATAGTGAATAGAGATGACTTGTTAATTCATTACCAAGAAAAGAGCAGTAGCGGAGTAGTGACCACATTGAATTTTTTTCCATTTGGCTTTCTGTGTGCTTACTGCCCATCCTTGGACTTCTAGCCTTGGCAACAAAATCTCCCAAACAAGCCTTTGATGGGTCAATAAAGAGAACTTTACTAAAAAAGAAAGTATAGAGAAGTATTAAAAGAATATGTCAAGCAATTGGGGACATGTTGCAAACTTTGGTGCCCAGAATACCATAAGAATAAATATTTATAAAATGGGTGAATGGATAGAGAGACAAGTAGGTGGGTAGATAAGCTGCTGCGAGACATTTGCCCGATTCTCTTCTTAGGTAGTTTATATAATTGTCCCCTCTACCCTCTGCCCTACTGCCACAGGGAATGGAGGCGCACGACATTTTCTGCTGTCCAGATGGCCTTTAGCTGCTTGTCTTCAGTTGGTATTCTTCTTGTCTTTGCAACACCTAATCGCTATCCTGCTCTTCAAGGACAGCTGCGTCCTTTCTTCTTCCAAGCCTCATGCATCCTACCTATGCTGTACCATATTGAGCCCATATCCTGGCTAGTTGCAGGAGCAAAAGTAGGTTACATATCTGTTGCACTGGAGTTTTTCTGGAAGCAATGCTTCTAGGTAGAGTTTGCAAAGTGAATGACTCTTCAGGTTTGGCTACTAACTCCTGGAGACCTGACAGAATTCACCGGGCCTTTAGTAAGCACTTACAGCACTGCAGACACCGTCTATAGGATGGTTTACAAGGCAGTTTTGTTAACCACAAACGTGATGTGTAAGAATATACTTTGACTAGAACTCTTCTGTGCTAAGTCAGTTTCCTTGTATCTGGCTTTGGGTGCTTATGTTTGCTTCTCTCTCAATTCAGAGACCTCCCTTTGTCATGGTTGCAAATGATGACAAACACCAAGATGACATCTGGTCATCCTTGCCCCTTGAGTCGCACAGCTGCACTGACTATAAACCTGAAGCAAGGTGAAGAAGCCATAGTCCTCTGCATAGTAAATTCTCCCTACAAATTAGCCTGGCCTTTTTTTGTAGTGCCCCTCCCTTGCTCCATCTCTGTTTCCCTCTCCTCCCCCTCCCATCTCCCTTCCTTCCTTCCTTCCTTCTTTCCTTCTTTTCTTCCTTCCACTTCCACGGAATCTTCATCTCCATCAGCACTGCCATCTTCTTCCCAGGAGAGGGAAGGGGAGGAGACACTTTTGCATACTGCTGAGTTTTAATCATCTCATCATGTTTCTCCTACTTTTACAATGAAATATTTGTCAGTCACTAAATCTCTGTGAGCACTGATTAATAATGAAGATGATTTTAAATTATTCATATGTCTAAAGAGCCAAGTGAGCAAAAATGAATGTTTCCCCCATTCATTAAATTACATTTCCACTTCCAATTTTTATTCAGAAATATGGTACGAAATTTTCTTGTCTTAGCTGGGAAAGAGGAGGCTGCCACACTAAGATTTACTGTTGAATCTTTCTTGGCACCATGGTTGCTTGATTGTTTTCATGACACTTTCAAGTTCTCATGTATCTGGATAATTAAAGTTTCCCAATGTGACCAAGGTTCTGGAATAAGGCAGAACATTCATAATGCAGAACGCAAAGTTTATGTTTTACCAAGAACTATCTTTGCTTTCCCCAAACCAAACCACCTTGATATGGAAAATGTCCGTGTGTCCATCACCACTTTTCTTCAGCTACTCAGTACCCTTGGCATGTTCAGAAACAGCTCACCTCTGGTTACCAGCCAACCCTGAGCATGCCCCTTCAAGTTGGGGGCACTGCGTCCTGTCTGCTTTCCCTTTGTCCATTGACCCCCCCCCACGAAATTTTTCTTTCCATAAGGCTCCTCGTATTAGGAGAATACTCAGTGGGCTTTGACTTCTGTGTCCCACGAACATTTCCACTATGACATGAGTGACATCCTCCTCTTCAGCTCTGGGCTAACTGGGCCGCTCCATGGAAAGCTACAACCAGAGTCATGGTCTAAAGAGCCTCATGAATACCCATGCACCATATTGATGCCACCATTCAGTCTCTCATGTGCCATATGCTGAGTTATAATTTTGTGCATTATTATAGCTTTCCTGTATTATTCTCACTCCCCCATGGGTAGAGTTAGTTGATGATGACCAAGGCCTGCTTTCAGAAAGTTAGTCACATAGGGTGTTGTTGAAAGTAAAATGAGAAAATTAAAGAGTTTTTTTTTTTTACAAAAAAAATAGTCTAAGAAGTAAATCACCGTAATAGGTTACTTTACAGGGTATGTAAAAGATGAGCAAAGACCTAATATTTAGATATCAAGCAAAATTCCTACATTCACAAAGAGCAGAGAACCATACAGGGTAATAATGAATGGATTGAGCAGCTAAATGCATTGGCTTTAAAGTTTGAAATGGGACTTAATGAGCCCAAAGAATGGGGGACCATTGCAAGTTGTCTAATGATGAAATATTGAATAAATACAATAAACATTGCTCCTCCCCACCAGATAAACTCAGAGCTGTGCAAGTAGCCATCTGCCAGAAGGGTTGGTCCTAGAAACGTTCATGCCTCATTGACTCGTGTGTCTTCATGACCCCTAGCAAAAATACCCCACAGCTCAACTCACACCCCAAACCACTACTTTTACATCTTAACAGGATGATTACTCTACTCCACAGAACTTGATGGTTGTTCAGCAACGCGAATCCATGCCCCAGTTTGCTCCTGCATGGGCTGTTGCTGGTGTCTTGTTGAGGGTCTTTGCTTACTCTTATTCAGTTCCATTCCACCAGAAAAATAAACATGTAGTTACTGAAAACTATAATGAGTTATATTTTTACTAGGTGCTATAAAGACATTCTTAAACAAATTAGAACGTACTTGAAGCCAAATAAGAGAAAAAATTAGAAATTCTGTAGTATTTCTTTTAGTGCGGACTATGAATTTCTTTGGCCATGTTAATCAAGGTAGCCAACCTTGTTCCTTGGTTCCCTTCACAAGTCTCATGACCACTGTGCTCCTTGTTGATTATAATATTATAATAATTTGAAACAGAGTTGGGGACTTTTGTAAAAAAAGACATTTTACTATACCATGTCAATACCATGTTTTATGATGACGTTCTATTGAACTACCATAGCTCTGATGATGTTCTGTTGATCTCAGGAGAAACCTTGCACACTAGACAGCAGAGGAAGCAGAAAGCTACAGTTTGATACCAGCTTCCAAGTGGGCCATAGATCATAATTTATGAGAATGCTACTTTTAGGCCATAGTAGATACTCGATGAAAAGACTTACTGATTTTTTAGGTAGGGCTCAGTGCCCACAAAGATATGGATTTCCTAGAACCACTGGTACATGAATGAAAGCAGCATCATGATGATGAAGCCATTATTGGCAATCAAATTCAGGCTCACAGAGGGAAGAAATGTGTTTCTGTTGTCTGCACTGCAAAGACTGGTGTCTTAAGGCCTTTATGTCTGCCGCATCAGTATTCCATGAGCATTGTTGGAATGGATCTACAGAAGGAAAAAAAATAAAACAAAACATGTTGCTATTCTCTCTGGTTTGCCCAGAAAGAATAGTGTCTCTGTTGTCAGATATTTAAAAGAACTTGGTGGTTTTAAACAGAAAGAAGCAGAAAGTTTTATCAGTCTTGACAACACCAATGAGTGACATCACTAGAGCCAAAAGAGTCGGGAAGGCAATGCAGAAGCGGGTCATGGGTTCGAGCTCCCCAGACATCTTGACCAATTTATCCTTTAATCACACATGAGTTTACACAGCTTTTCTCCATCAGGATGGACTACAACTGAGAGAGAGCCTATCAAATTTGTTGTCAGCTGTTTTCATGCCTAATACACATTTGCACAGGACTGGAGGTGAGGGTGGCCTGGCTGTTTATTCTCTTAGTGTCCCTACTTTATTAGTGATATTTTTTAAAACATTTCAGTGCAGAATAAAGTGCATAATGAGCTTTAGAATTCAGGAACCCCCCAGAAATTGGCTTTCAACCATCTCAGTTAGTATCTCAGCTAAAACAACCTGGCAGTAGGCTGTGAGCAGGACCTGGTGAACCAAATCCATTTCCGTCTCCACACCCTGAAGAGAGAAAGGTTGACGGGGTGCCTAAGAGATAGATAGCCTGTCTTCTGCTGAGAAATGAAATATTGGCCAGACTTTATATTTCTCTGTAGACAGATATTCTACTTTTAGAAAAACACAATGGTACTGAACAGCGCAGACTATTATATAACATCGTCTGTTATGGGACCGTATGTTGAGATGTATTAATGCTCTCCTTGAAAGAGGAAGTTCAGCGTCAGGAGCCTATAATGTATATAACAACAAACCAACACCATTGTCTGGTATGATTACCCCCCAACATGCACATATGTGTCTGTCTGTCTTCTGTGTCTGTCTGTCTCTCTGTCCCTCACACACAAAAACACACATACACACACCCCTATGCAATTTGTCACCATTACTTTTTCTAGAGAATTAGTTACAGGAGAGCAGGCACTTACTTAGTCTCCAACTTCACCAGTAGCTTCAGGTATTTGATAAGTACTGCAAACATTTGCCAAATTAATAAATGCCATTCACTGGGGCAGTCCCAAGCCTGATCTCCCATTACCTCTGGACAGTTCGATTGATCTTATTTGATTTTATTTGGTTGGTCTTATCTTATTCATTGTACTGTAGGGCTGCCAGAGTCTGGATTCCTTCTGGTCTAACTTCCAGCCCAATAAAGCCCATAAAGATCTCACCGTCAGTGCCTGCGAACTCCCATGACCAAAAGCCATAGCACCTGTGCTTAATTTTCAAACTGAGTCACCACTGAGTCTTGCTACGGAATATCTACTTGGATTTAATTTATCTTCCACACTGGCTCTCGGCAAGCATGCCTAGACTCACTATTTTCAACGGTCATTTTAACACTAATGGAAACCGGTATACCTCAATGACTAAGACATTCAGCACTAAATTCAAACACATAATAGGTTCAGATCTTCTTGTCAGCCGGTTCCCAAGCAGGAGCGACTCTTTTTCCTATCATTAAGCATCCTCACCTGTAAATGTTAATGGTAGCATCTGGCTCCTTTGTTGCACAGACCCAACATTCAATGTTCACGGTTTTACTAATGTTACTAATAATGTCTGCCTACACATTCCTTCCCAGTTCTCCAGAACTGTTTCTCACAATCCCCACTGGATCTTAAATGAACCATCATGAGGTAAAAGGCAAGCCACATCATCTTACTGGTACCCATCTATCAGCGTCTAGACCAAAAGAATCTTCTTACATGTTGCCCAGCTCAGCAGCAAGTTTACATATAGGAAAAACAGTCGTTATTTTGACAATAGTGCTTGTGCCTGGATGTAAATGGTCCTCCATGTGCTTTGGTGTTTTAACACTTTTTTCCCAGCAGACAAAATTGTTTAGGAAGCTTGGGAGTATCTGGCTGTTGTAGCAACATCTAGGCAGGATTTGAGGGTTTGAGACTAGCTTTGCTTATTACCCCATTGTCCTTCTCTCTGCTAACTACTTATAACAGGGAGTTGCCCTAAACCCCTTCCATACAAATGATCTTTCTCATCAGTTAAAAGCTCCAGTCTGCAAGAGGCTCATGACCTGCATGTTTTAACTTGTTCCTTATTTTAGTGTATGTTAATATCTTCTCACTGCCAGTTGAGTGGTAGACACACGCCTTCAGACTTGATCATTTGTTTATATGTGAACAGCAAATAGGAAAAACAACAAGCTATAGATAGAATTCATCCACACACTGTTAACCACCATGCCTTTCCTGTCACAATGTACTGTGTTACCCTCTGAAGTGGGAACCAGAACAAGCAGGCCTGTAAATTGCTTTGTCAGCGATTTGGCCATAGTATCTTGAAGGCAACTATTATAGAAACACTTCAAATTTTCAGTTCCTTTAACTACTGTTACTTCACTAAGAATGCGATGGCAGTTCCACCACTCCATGGACACCGGAGGTCTTTCAGGCTTGCAGTGTCTCCCTTGCCCCATGACCTTGATTGGCAGATAGTACATTGCTTTCTTTAGTTTCCTAAGCTGTTTCACTTTATGCCCATTGCAAAATTCTAGCTCTTGTCTAATTTCTCATTTTAGGACTCTTTACTTACTTTTTAGAGTGGATTTTTTGTGTTTTTTCTTAATTTCACACATGGGTCTCTCCCTCTACTCCTTCTAACTCTTCACACGACTCACCCAAGTCCTCATATCCATAGACTTTTATCTTTTAATAAGTCCTCAGATCCATAGACTTTTATCTTTTAATTAGTATTGATACTTATGTATGCACTCTATAAATGCTGAGATGAGAAGAGCTCATTTGGTGTTGCTCATACACAGATGTGTTTAGAGCTGACTGCTTGGGATTGGCTCATCTATCAGGGGGTACCATTCCTGAAGCAAACTATATTTTCCTCTCTCTGTGGTCATTAATTACCTGAAGTGCTTCACCTAGGGATGTGACCTTATAAAATTTCCCCTATCCATGTTGCATGTCAAATGATGCTGTAATTTTTCAAGTCTTATTCAGGCAACCATCTTTTTAGAGATTCCTTGAATATAGCTTCTTTGTCATATATAGAAGACTCTCTCTCTCTCTCTCT